>JAYKXP010000157.1:0-101718 GCA_037176845.1 Paramarasmius palmivorus
TACGCGATTTATATTTTGGACCATATCATCGGCCTAACACGTTTTTGAAACGGGGCCTGAGCATCTTGACGGCAATCATAAAGGCAGTGTCAACCAGTTAAAGCTGAAATGCTACTTTCCCGTTGAACGCTACTTCACCTATATGTTTGGTTCGGGCGTTTGCAGGTATCTATTGTTCTCTCATTGAAAGTTGAGGAAAGCTTCTCGTTTTACAGGTTTAAAGGCCTGGAAATTTTCATTGGTCGAGTGGCGTGTGACAAATGTCAGAATTACCTTCAACGTAATTCGGACCCCGGGCAGTAAGCACTTTGACTCAATCCTGGTGAGTTCCTCGACCTCTCCCTCGTGAACGCCTCTTACGCTCTACTTCATAGCTCATCCGCGAGTGCATTGAATTGTTACTTGATTCTTCGCCGACTTCTCGCATTGAATTCCTGTTGAGCTTTGCTCTTAGCACGCTTACAAGCTCCTGCAACATGCACCCTCGGAACAGACGCGGTTCCTTTTCTCTAGAGATTGAAGACTTTCGTATAACAGGTGCGTTTTCCTTTTGAATAATTCTAGGTTACTTTCCTTTCCCTTCCCCCAGCTCTTCTTTGCGATGGACGAGGTCATTTTTTCCCGCAGAGTGTCAGTGCCGTTCTATTCTCTCGCTTTTTATGTTCGATGCAGAGATTGAGTTTTAGTCTTCCTCTAGGTCCCTCAATGCTCCTCAGCTGCTCTATGAGCAAGAACCGATGGCCACACTTCAGTTCAAGCTTTGCTCAGCTCGCAATTTTCACACCGCTGTGAGGGTACCAGAACGAAATCGCTGAAAAACAGTCATTTTGACACTAATTGTTGTGTTCAGAATCGCACTAGTACATCGTACTAAGTACTATATGGACTTGGTAGTACTACTAGGAACCTAGTAGTGCGCATATGACGAAGAATAAGATAGGTATGCGCTGCGTAGTGAATACTAGCTACGCACGCATAGACGTTGATGTCGTCGTTAGCCCTATATGATTGCGCTAGGATACGCGTCGAAACCTGTAGACCGTATCTATACTCTATTACCAGGCTGGAACCTTACGAGGACATGCTACTGTACATGGTAGACTTCCTAGTAGGTCATATGGCTATACTATACTTGCGCTATGGGACATATGAGATGGGATAGTGAATGAGGACCAACTACCACAGCGTAGAAGGACCCTAGGGGACAAATCAGAGCTATATACCAAATACGGTAGAAGCTGGAGGTGTGAGTCACCTTTGAGAGCAGAGTTACCAGGATTAGAAATGTCCGAGTAACCGGGCCATCGATACGAGGACCATATGGAGGCTTAACAGCTTTCCATATCGATCGGAATATCCCTCGAGCTTCGAGTTGGGATTCCTACTGCTAGTACAGACACTAGTGAGGGACATATAGTCCTATAATGAGGAAACAGATAGGATTCTTGCCAGGACTGTCCTAGGACATAGAAAATATAATATAGAACTACCAGGGCATAGAGCCTACCTTCCTCGGATATGAATCCGAAGCGTTTCGGTCGAGATCGGACTCCTAGCAAGTTCCGAGCGGAATAACTATGTCCTAGCACCGATATCCGAAACGCACCATGCGGAACAGCGCCTCCGCGCGCCACTTCCTAGCAACCCAAAAGTAATATGACTCGCAGTCCTGCAAAATAATGTCGAATTCTGACCAATATATATCCAAACCTTCCTTTTCTGGTAGATACTTACTTCATATGGACAGAATCCTCTCCTCGTTCTCATTTCTTGCATAGTTACTATTACTTTATCGTGCCCACTTTCACTTATATGTAAAATATGTACGCTCGCGGGTATATAAGCAGCAGGGTTTCCCCTAGGAAGCTCCCAAGCAATTACCCCGCTATATACGTAGCCCTAGAGCTCAATAGCAAAGTTTTTGACTTCTATCGTTGACCATAGAGGCGACGTGTGCTTAGAACAATAACTTAGAAAATAAAACCTTGAAAAGCCCTTCTCTATATTGAACTAGAGTCGTGAAATTAGAACTTTGAGATACCCATAGGACAGAGCTAGCGCGTCTAGTCTCTTGCATAGGATTGATTGTTTCTGGACTAGTGTGGAGCCCCACTAGATCCCTCTTTTCACTTGGTGTGGAGCCCCACCAGTGTCGTTAAAGCTTAGTGTGGAGCCCCACTAGCTTATAGGTGGCCTGATTGTCGTGCTAGTTCGACTAGTGTAATCAGTGCCTTTGGTTGTCGTGCTAGTTTGACTAGTGTAACCATAAGCCTTCATAGGAACAATAGGTCTTTACCCTTGTTGGGTTCGATAGGTTATTTTGCGTCATAGGAACGTATAGGAATAGTTATAGATAGGTTTATAGGTTGGCTCGCGTTGTCTTGATCATATCGAGACTATATTATCATATTACATTGTTTCATTCATCGCTCGTACACTTCCCTTGTGTCCTAGTGATTTGTAGACGTTCAACTAGTGTGCTAGTTGATTTCTTGTGTCGATTGTACGGATCCTTTGACAACGTCGAACCCCGCTCGCACAACTTGGCATATTATTTCGCTCGTTCACAAGCGTTTTATAAGCCTCACATTTGGAGCCCACCGCGAGGGGTGGTTCTAGATAACAAGAAATCTTACTAGCGCTCCGAGCGAGCTCTACATTTATTAGTACACATTTTGCTTCATAGGCTATATAGCCCACGCTTTCATATACTTCCTGAATTAGGCCGTAAACCTAGTTCAACCCAAAAGAGACTATCTCTAGGACGAAGACAAGATTCCACAAGAATCGAAGCCTCGTACTACTAGAAACTCTCAACAAGCCGGGGAACGCATTCTAGATTTTCCACCTAGACCCCGCAAAGCTAGAACAGTAGGAGCAGTACCTACACCCCCTAGAAATCTGGATAGTGACGACGAGTTCCATACTCCGTTACCACTAGACGACCTTCTTGAAGTCACTAGACTACGCGCGTCGGTAGCAGCCTACGAGGAGCTCCGCGAGCAGCAAGAAGAACACTTAGAATTTACCACAAACTTGAGAGTAGCTCTCACAAAACTCGCTCGCGAGTTACAGAAAAAGAAGACTCCTCGGAATCCTTTTTCGCACAAATCCATTAGAACAAGAATCTATAGAGAAAAACCTGCTATTCCTCGTACAAAGATGGCTGATGCACCTACTTTGCGAGAATCATGGCGAGACCTCTCCGAGGACGGCGTAAATCAGATTAAAGCTGACAAGCTGAGTAAAGTAAAGCGACCTGCGAGCTTGCTCGAAGGTAGCCGCGCGGAAAAGTTTGAACAGTGGGAGGAAGACCTGGATCTGATGTTCCTCGAAGGTGGTGTTACCCTAGATGAAGCGAAGATATACATAGCTATCAGACAGATGGAATATGACTTGAGGAAGACCTGTGTGGGCTGGGATAGCTCGCGCGGAGACTCATATGAAAAGTTCATTGAGGACGTCAAAGAAGAGATTGGCTTTAAGGAAGGACGAGGATCGACTACAACGTTGGACCGTCTAGTAAAAAGACACCAGAGCATAGGGCTGCAAGTCAGCGAGGACGTGCTCAGGACATATAACCGTGTGTTTCGCTATGAAGCGAGTAAGCTCACAGCAGCACCCGCGTTAGTCTCAAATACATTCCTAGTAGCTAGATACCTCGAGGCGTTTGAAGAAGACTTTATCCGAGAGATCGTTAATATGCTGCAACGCATACAGAGCGACAAGCTTTCCCTAGGGAAAGGCAAAGAAAAGAAGAAAGACGATCAGGATAGGCGATTAGAGGATCCATATACCCTAGATGAAGTAATGGAAGTTGCTTTAAACATTGCTACGAGCAGACTAGGAGATATATATACGAGGATCAATGCCTCTAGACGTACGAGGGATAGGCACGACGAGTTAGAACCGCGCGTGTCATCTAAGCACGTCAAAACTGTTACTATAAAACAGGAACCTGAAGTCGATGAAATTTCTCACAAGATGTCTGTATCTGTGGATAAGCATGAGACTGAGATTCGCGATTTAAAAGATCTCGTTCGTTCTATGACGAACTCGATTGCTGAGACGCAGAAAAAGCAAGAAGCTTGGATGTCTATGGTTGTGAATGGGCAGATGCCACCAGGAGTGATGCGAGCGCCGACTTTTGCACAGAGCAGAGGTCCTAGTTCAAGTCAGCAGCTCTATAATCCTTCCGCGGGACGACCTGGGACTCCTATGATAGGAAATGCGGCACGAGGAGTGCAGCCACCCCACAACAACTGTTTCATGTGTGGTCAAAGCGACCATTTCACGAGGAGTTGTAAGGTCTACCATAAGATGCGAGAACTAGGGTGGATAGTCGATGGTCCCGATGGCCGAGGCATCCTGCGAGATGGTTTGAAAATGCCATTCATACCGCCTGGTTCGAATAAAACTAGAAAGGACTTGATCGAAGAGTTAGCCAAGCAGCGAGGATGGCCTGGTAGTGATAGCTATCACCCAGACAGCTATATGTTTGCGCTAGAAGAAGATGATATGGGACAAAGGTTCCAAGAATTAGCTATGGAGGACGAAGACATCGGGGAACAAGAGGAGAAGGAGGAACACCTTCTGACACTCTTGCTAGATCGTCAACAGCGTCGCTCGGGAAGAGGCAACCCGCAAGGGTCAAAAAACTAGAAGCTCCAAGGATGGGGCCAACGTCTAGAGTGCCACAACCTGTACCGGCCCCTGAGGATAAATCTAGATCTAGAAAACTGCGATCGGTAGTGGTAGAGATACCAACGCCTCCGCGGAGAAATATACCCAAGTCTGTTCCTGTTTCTGATTCCTCGTCATCTTCTTCTGTTTCTCTTCCTTCAAATATACCTACTAGTAAAGAAAACAAGACCCCTCGGGTCGAATTAAAAGATCTAGGCGATAAGGAGTCTGACGATGAGTTCTCAGACGATGAGGATGTAGATCCTAGGATGTCAAAACCGTCCTCGGAGAAACGACCATTCGACGAGGTGCTTCCTATCGTTAGACCACCTGTTCCTAGTGAACATATTAAGGCCCGTAGCGATATGGTGCCTACTAAAAATATCACTCCCGATATGGCGAAAGAGGACTTGCTAAAGCATAAAGCAGTCAGCTGAGGAGTGCCTGTTGTTGCCGATGATCTGAAATCAAGGACATCACCAAGTATGCTAGGGAATAAGCAAGTATGCTTTAAAGGCACAGACAAGGATGTAGCTACTGATCTATGTTGCTCGGAGGTCTCTTTGTCTATTGAAGAAGTTGCTGCTATTTCTCCTAGCGTTGGAAAAATATTGATAAGAAAACTGCATAATTGCCAGGTGTCAGGAAAGCCTGCCAAAACATTCTTTAGTGAGTTATCGTCATATAGATGTTCCTCGGAACCTCTAGAATATAAACCTGTTCTCTCGGAGCATGCCTTGGTCATAGATGTCAAGGATATTGCACTAGAGGAGGTATTCAAAGTAGTGACTGAGCCGAGGGGAAAATTACCTGAAGGTGCCATTAATACCACTTAGTTTCGGTGAAATCACCTAATACTATGACTGCTCTCAGTGTACAAAAGCACTCTACTGTGGCGTAGTTGTGCAAGTGTGGTTCGGCATGATCAGAGTTGCCGCGCTTAGAGATATCTACTCAAGCTTGGTCTCAAGAGGGGTAAAATCACTTCTATTCGTCGAAGTTCTAGGAAAGTACATCTGTATAGATGCGTAGTAGGGTCATCCTTGCTTCTATAAGCTAGGAAATAAGGCACCAAGGGCTATATGAAGCTGATCTTGGTTCAATCTAAACTGCCTCGAGTGATCTGACTCTCTCTAAGGTAAAACTACAGCACAACTGCTGGAAAACAGCCACCAAAACTGTCTTCTATAAAGCACACAAGCAAGGAAGCTCAATTACCAAAACTGAGGCCTTCTCTACAATGCTAAAGTGTAACCCAACTGGTTAAAACACTTCCAGAACGCCACCAAGATGAACTAGTATAAAGTTTCACTAATAGGAGAAGTGTAGAGCAATACACAAAGCCAACAACTTGGTCTTTATCACGACCTCTCAAGTTCTTGTCTGCAGTAAGATCTCAACTAGTCTTCTCAATAAGGCTAGGGCCTGACTTGGGTAGAGTTCTGATCGGACAATAGCAATCTATTCGTATGATAACCACATACAACATGTAACGTGCAAGTGGGGGGCAGAATCCTCTGCAGTCCCTGTACATTTGGTGTCCTTTTTATACTGTCCAAGGTGAATAAACTAAATAATAGGTAATCTGAGTCAGAATAACTGCAGAACAAGATGGAAAAGAGATGAAACAGAGTTGGGAGAGAGATACAACGAGAAAATATACATATCAGGGAAATCTATAGGTCACAACGTCCATATATGGCGCAAATAGCGTGACGAGCGAGTGGTAACACTCTGTTTTAAGGTACAGGAGTTGAATCCTGGCCGACGGATAGGCATTTAGCCTTTATAAAATTTTCTTTTCCATGCGCCAAGCGCTTTTCCACCAATCAGAGGCCTGGCAGGGTCCTCCTGAGCTCCTCATTGCTCAACACCGTTCCTCCACATAACGCCACCTCTAAATTTTCTTATCCACTCCATGTGGACGTGTTCCAATAAGGTATATCAGAGGGAACCCGCTTCCACCACCGTAACAACGGTTTGAACAGCTTTGCCTCTGCTCTGATCAATAGGTTCAACTTCAGCCAACAGGTCTCTAGACCCTTGCCGTATCCGGCATCGGTGATTTCCAATCAGTTTCCCCCTCTGCCACCAGTCCCGAGTGATGCCCGAGCCAGTATAACTCTCTGGGGTGTACAAAGGGGTAAATTAACTTGTAAGAATCCCTTTGGTGCGTCCGGTAGGTGATCTAGGCATAGTCCGTAGTGAATTCACTTAAGGACCTTCTCCCTACAGTTTTCAGGAGGTGATTGTACCTCGACAACCACTGGTAGAAGTAATAGTGGTGGCCAGATACCCATGTGGGGCGTACCGTGTACCAGGATCCACTAATATAACCACCTAAAACACCTTCCGTCCAATGACTAGCTATTCAGGGCTCATACTAGTCCTTCTATAACCATTATGTGTTTATGCAACAATGATAAAGTGCAAAACTAGCGTATTTGCGTTCGAAAAAAGAAGTGATTAAAGTCAGGTGTATCACCGTCGTACAGAGGGATCCAGTTGAGACATATCAACAGGATGTGCCTGAGGGCGAGCAAAAAGACATTATTATAGTGGCTAGTAATTCTGATAACCTCCGAGTTGTCTTCCCTAAAATCAATGGGTCAAATGAGGAAGTAGAAAACGTCAAGGACTGTGGCTCGCAGATTGTAGTTATGTCAACACTAGTAGCAGTTGGTTTGGGAGTAAGCTGGGATCCTACGGTTACCTTGCATATGCAGAGTGCTAATGGACAGCTGAAATCAACCAAAGGCATCGCTCAGAATGTACCGTTCGAGTTTGGAGACATTACTGTGTTTTTGCAAGTTCATATAGTTGATGATCCTCTGTTCCAAGTCCTCCTAGGATGACTGTTTGATGTGTTAACCTCTTCTGTGATCGAGAACTTCTCCAATGGTGAACAGTTCATCACCGTTACTTGTCCTAATTCTGGGAGAAAGTGTACTATAGGTACCTATCCTAGGGGCATGGGAAAGAAGATCCGCTAATATGTCTGACTTTTAAACCTTACTTTTCAATTGCATTATTGCACCTTTATCACTTTAATATTCATGAATTATGGCTATAGAAGGACTAGTATGAGCCCTGAATAGCTAGTCAAAGTCAGGATAGTCACTACTGAGGTGATATTAGTAGAGAATGGTTACATGGTATGCCACACATGGGTATCTGGCCACTACTAGTAGTTGTATCAGCAGTCTAGTAATGACAACTGCCTCCTGAAACCTGTAGGGAGCAAGTACAGAGGTGATTTCACCTTGTATGACACCTTAATAACTTCCTAGACCTTATATCCAAGGGACTCTTTTATTTTGGATAGTGATTTCACTTCGTTTTGACCACCAGTGGGCTGCAAGGGTTCAGGAGACAAATCAGGATGATGCACAGAACGGCAAAGTCGGTCCAAATGGTCCAATAAAGCTGTGCAGGTTCAGACCAAGTCTAGACTCATGGATAAAAGTTATTCCTATGATCAGGAAAAGCTGTACAACAATGGCAACACCTGAATTTCAAATAAATGGAAGCAGATATGTCAGATATACCATTTATAGAGTGTTCCAACCGATTTGGGACACTGAAATAACCTATCTAAGCCAAGGTTTTGGCTGACTGAGCACTAAGAGAGTGCTATCACTTTGGAAATGTGTCCTATTGGTGGATAGATACCTTGGCACATGAAGAGGAAATTTTCTACAAGGCTAAATGATGGCCCACAGGCACAGGATTCAACTCCTGGGCCTAAATATAGAATATGATATTTATTGTCACACTCAAAACGACTTATATGGACGTTGTGACCTCTAGATTTCCCTGATATGTCTATTTCTTTGTCTTATCTCTCTCTCCGTCTCTTTTCCATTGTGTTCCATCCATTTTCTGAGTTATATTACCTATTATTCCAGTGATTTCACCTTGTACAGTATAAAACCGAGCCAGTTTTGTAGAGGGAAGGCAGGTTTCTGTCCCCCATATCAATGCTAGAGTGTTGTATGTGGTTATCGCACCAATAGATTGCTGTTGTCAATCAGAATCCTACTCAGGTCAGGCCCTAGCCTTATTGAGAAGACTAGTTGAGGTCACATTGCAGACAAGAGCTTGAGTTTTGTGATAAAGACCAAGTTGTTGGCTTTGTGTATTGCTCTGCACTTCTATCACTTGGGGAACTTTGTACTAGATCATTTTAGTGATGTTCTAGAGGTGTTTTTACCATTGGGTAGCACTTTAGTATTGTAGAGAAGGCCTCAGTGTTGGTAGCTGAGCTTCCTTGCTTGCATACTTTACAGAAGACAGTTTTGGTGGCTGTTCTTCCAGCAGTTGTGCTGTAGTTTCACTTTGGTAGAGTCATACAACTCAAGGCAGTGTAGACTGAGCCCAAGACCAGCTCCATATAGCCCTTGGAGCATATAAAACACTTATAGAAGCACCCACATACCTGTACCGAACCTATATAAGGTGTACATTACTAGAACTTCAACGAACTGAAGTGATATTACCTGATCTCAAGTGAATTCACCCCTCTTGATCCAACGCTTGAGTAGATATCTCTAAGCGCGGCAACTCTGACCACGCTGTGAGGGTACCAGAACGAAATCGCTGAAAAACAGTCATTTTGACACTAATTGTTGTGTTCAGAATCGCACTAGTACATCATACTAAGCACCATATGGACTTGGTATCACTGCTAGGAACCTAGTAGTGCGCATATGACGAGGAATAAGATAGGCATGCACTGCGTAGTGAATACTAGCTACGCGCGCATAAACGTTGATATCGTCGTTAGCCCTATATGATTGTGCTAGGATACGCGTCGAAACCTGTAGACCGTATCTATACTCTATTATCAGGCTGGGACCTTACGAGGACATGCTACTGTACATGGTAGACTTCCTAGTAGGTCATATGGCTACACTATACTCGCGCTATGGGACATATGAGATGGGATAGTGAACGAGGACCAACTACCACAGCGTAAAAGGGCCCTAGGGGACGAATCAGAGCTATATACCAAATACGGTAGAAGCTGGAGGTGCGAGTCACCTTTGAGAGCAGAGTTACCAGGATTAGAAATGTCCGAGTAACTGGGTCATCGATATGAGGACCATATGGGAGCTTAACAGCTTTCCATATCGATCGGAATATCCCTCGAGCTTTGAGTTGGGATTCCTACTGCTAGTACAGACACTAGTGGCGGGACATATAGTCCTCTAACAAGGAAACAGATAGGATTCTGTGCCAGGACTGTCCTAGGACATAGAAAATATAATATAGAACTACAAGGGCATAGAGCCTACCTTCCTCGGATACGAATCCGAAGCGTTTCGGTCGAGATCGGACTCCTAGCTAGTTCCAAGTGGAATAACTATGTCCTAGCACCGATATCCAAAACGTACCATGTGGAACAGCGCCTCCGTGTGCCACTTCTTAGCAACCAAAAAGTAATATTACTCGCAGTCCTGCAAAATAATGTCAAATTCCGACCAATATATATCCAAACCTTCCTTTTCTGGTAGATACTTACTTCATATGGACAGAATCCTCTCCTCGTTCTCATTTCTTGCATAGTTACTCTTACTTTATCGTGTCCACTTTCACTTATATGTAAAATATGTACGCTCGCGGGTATATAAGCAGCAGGGTTTCCCCTAGGAAGCTCCCAAGCAATTACCCCGCTATATATGTAGCCCTAGTGCACCAATAGCAAAGTTCTTGTCTTCTATCATTGACCATAGAGGCGACGTGTGCTTAGAAAATAACTTAGAAAATAAAACCTTGAAAAGCCCTTCTCTATATTGAACTAGAGTCGTGAAATTAGAACTTTGAGATACCCATAGGACAGAGCTAGTTCATCTAGACTCTTTGGATAGGATTGATTGTTTCTGGACTAGTGTGGAGCCCCACTAGATCCCTTTTCACTTGGTGTGGAGCCCCACCAGTGATCGTTAAAGCTTAGTGTGGAGCCCCACTAGCTTATAGGTGGCCTGGTTGTCGTGCTAGTTCGACTAGTGTAACCAGTGCCTTTCATAGGAACAATAGGTCTTTACCCTCGTCGGGTTCGATAGGTTATTTTGCGTCATAGGAACGTATAGGCATAGTTATAGATAGGTTTATAGGTTGGCTCGCGTTGTCTTGATCATATCGAGGCTATATTATCATATTACATTGTTTCATTCATCGCTCGTACACTTCCCTTGTGTCCTAGTGATTTGTAGACATTCAACTAGTGTGCTAGTTGGTTTCTTGTGTCGATTGTACGGATCCTTTGACAACGTCGAACACCGCTCGCACAATTTGGCATATATATTTCGCTCGTTCACAAGCGTTTTATAAGCCTCACAACGCTGAACCACACTTGCACAACTACGCCACAGTAGAGTGCTTTTGTACACTGAAAGCAGTCATAGTAGTAGGTGATTTCACTGAAACTAAGTGGTATTACTGCACTAGAAAAGAATCAACCCTAGTACTGATAGATGGACGTGTTCACACTCGAACTAGATGTAAAATCAATAAATCATCCTTGAATACTGAGATTTTACTTACAGGTTTAGAGTCATTGCTGCAGGGAACACCATAATACCTAGTGTTTGCAATTTGATGACCCAACATGTGCATCTTGAACATTGACAGGTTGAACTCCTTTCGACATCGGCCAGAATCACCATCTCCGCCATTCTCCTTGGCATTGCGATGACGCTTCTGTGCTTCAGATGGCAACTCCAAGGTATCTATGTCCTTGGTGGCCTTCGCAAAGGCACATAGTGACTTGCCCAGGTACCCTGTAACTTTCTTGAAGGTTGCAAGGGTCGAGTCCGTCTGTACGCGCAGGTGGGCATAGCTATACCATGTTGCAAAGTTGAACAGAAGGTCCTGGACTATGGTGTCCATCTTCTGCTCGAATAGGCCTTCGAAGCACGGCATTGAACACTACTAAGTTATAAGTATGAGTTCCTGTTAAACGGAGAGCTGCCTACGTGTAAGAGGTCCTCATAGTCACGACAAGCGAATTTCTTGAGGTCAGATATGTTGTTTCAAAACCTATGTATCGTTCCATTCCTGAATGTAGACACCTTCCAGTAACTAGTACTCAGTTAGCATATAATTCATTGGAGCCAAATGACACTTACCGCTTGTTCATTACTTGAATTTTCTCCTTCTTTATAGCATACAGGCAGCGGCAGAGATGTCGAAATACATCCTCCCAGCAGCCAGTTACCTCATGCATGAGGTCGCCACAAAAGAGATTGTGGAAATCATCGTTAGCTTGACTCATAAGAGTTGAGAAAGGGTTCTATAGCCTGGGTTAGCAAGTATATATATAAAAAAAAGAAAAAAACATACTCTTGTCGGTATACCAGACCATTCTGCAAGCTGCGCGTTAATATCTTTGTTCTCCACTGTGTAGCCCTTCTTGTAGATGAGCTCTCATACCCTTTTGACCTCATCCCTGCGGTACTGGGTGTCTACATGTTGCTTCATCTCTTGTCAACGCATGTCTGTTTTGGTACCGAGCTCTGAAATCTGTGACTTCTTGACAAGACACATGGGGCAAGGGCAGGTGGTGAGAAACTTGATGCTAGCCAGGATAACTCTATAAAGAATGAGTTAGCAGAGTAGAAAGTACCAGTGGTATAGATGTACTTTTCTACATAGTCCACCATATGCGTAAAGAGACAAGGGAAAATGAGGTGAATGATACCACCAGCGCACTCTAGCAGGTATCCATGCAGATATGCATGAACAAATTCAGGTGACAGGAAGATCAGACCCCAAATAAGCATGATCAAATCTCGTTTGCAGTGTCGCAGGATGCTGTCTGCAGGAACCTTGTTATTGAAATGCTCATGGAACCATCCTTTGAATGAGTCTGGAAGCTAGAAAGGGATCAGCTGGACAGTCAATCAAATACAGTCTTCACACTTATAGAGGGAACGAATAGAATTGTGTTCATCACATACATTGATGGCTGGAGACGTATGAACTGTGATAGATTCCCTAGAGTAGAATATCCAGGCCATAGTGATGCCGTTCCAAACTGTGTCAACAGAGTCGAGTTGGAGCCGTTCATGAGAGTGGCTATGATGACTTCATGCTCGTTATCCTTGAGGACACAGTTCATGACATCCATCTCCATCTCTAGCATGTGATCCAAAGTGTAGACCTCACCGTACACACGTGCGACTGGTGCGGCAGGGTGAGGTTGATAAAACTCTTTGAATGGCTTGAGGTGCATCAAGAAGAAGCCTGTATCGGCAAACTCTCCTCTGATGACTTCGAGAGGTTTATGATAGTAGATATTGTTGATTGTAAACTTGGAGGCTTCTGATTCATTGATCTTGTAACCAGCACAAGGGACCAGTAATGTGTCACTAACAACCTAAGTATAAGTGGTGGGCTCTGCAACTTTGGGTCACTAATAGAACTGTAGGACACAGCAGAAGCCTAGTAATAGACCACAAATACAAAGATTCAATAGATGCTGGTTATGAACAGCAGCACACTAGTGGTGACTAGTTGTGCAAGTGTGGTTTGACGTGATCAGAGTTGCTGTACTTAGAATAGTACACAAACTATAGATCTGAGACTGATGATACACTCTTTGTTACTTCAAAAGCAATCTAGATACACCTTATATTAGAGTCACAATAAGGGTTTGAAGGCTTATATAAGGGGTAGGAACAGTCCCAAGGGCTATATGTAGCAATCTTGAGTTCGACCAATATTGCCTCAAGTGTATTGACCCTGATAGAATCAAATCAACAAACTGTGCGCAAGCAGGAATCCAACTGACTCTCCAAATGGTCAATCTGGGCCTCTCTACATCACTGGAGCTTATAGAAGCTAGTCTGAGGTCTAATCTCTACACAGGAACACAATGCAACCAATGCCTAATGCTGCAGATCACAAGCCAAATACTTGATCTCTGCCAATACAACTTAAGGCTCTGTTTGATAGCGAAATCCGATTCCAGATTTTGTGGCTGTCCCTACCATAGATAGTAATCGACCAAACATGACCAATGACGTGGACAGAGCCCTGCGGAGTCTTGACTCTAGACCCTGGAGCATTGCCTTATTAAGCCTTTCCAGAATGCGCCTTCTTGTGCACCCTTCCCGCCCCTTGGTGTCTTCATGAAGGTTGGATTAGATTGATACCGACAGAAATAGTCAGTAGAAGGACAAAGTGCAGCTTGAATAGCATATACAATGAAATTAGTTACATATTATCATGCAGCAGGGTCTAAGCACGGGTCCAACACGGCTCAGGAGGCATGGAGTGGAACAATGAGCACGTCTTGTTGAACATCGAGCGCAGTTGCACTCAGGCGTTGGAAGGTGTCGGGTGACAATTGACTGGAAATAAATTAGGCAATGTTCCGGAGTCTAGAGTTGAGGCCCCGCAGGGCTCTGTCCATGTCATTGGTCATGTTTGGTCGATTACTATCTATGGTAGGTACAGCCACAAAATCCAGAATCAGATTTTGCTATCAAACAGAGCCTAAGCTCTTGTATACAGTAAGGTCTCAACTAGACTTTCAATCTAGGGCCTGTCCCAAGGAAGTGGAAGCAAATGCAAAGGTCGTCAATAGATCAACCAGGTCTGATCAGAGGTCGACTCGTAACAAGCATGAAACACCACTGGATCAACTTATATAAGAGGTCCAATTGAAATGCACATGTGCCAGCAGATCAACTATCAGATCAAAGAGGTCTATTCAAGCGACAGCCACATACAACCTAATGATATGGGCTAACAGTACACTCTCTCTTCGTCTTCTCTGCCCTTCTACCTACAAACTGCAAGCCTATATATACTGTCCAGAAATATAAGTAAAGAAATATGTAATAAAAGATGGAAAACAGATGGAATGCAAGCGGAATAAGTGAGGAACAGAGATAGTCCATAGGAAATATACAAATCAGGGAAATATGACAGTCACAATGTCCATATAAGTTGTTTATGCGTGACTGATAAATAGGAATTTCTATCTTTAGACTTAGGAGTTGAATCCTGTGCCTGCAGGTTGGCGTTTAGCCTAGTAAAATTTATCTTTTCTTTGTGCCAAGGCACTTTTCCACCAATGAGAGTCGTTTCCAACTTCTCCACACACCGGAATGCTCAGTCATCCATGTTCTGGACCTGGCATATCTTTTACAAGTCTCCATGTCCACAAGGAACACTTCTATAAGCAGTTTATCTTCTATATCAGCCTCCATACCATGACAACCATATGTGTCACAGTTCTACAGCTTTGCCTCCATGTCTGATCAATAGGAACAACTATGGCCAACAACTCTAGACTCAGCAAGTGCCTTACATAAGCTCTCGGATCATATCTGCCGATGAAGCTGTCTCCTACATCAACTTGGATTGTTCCCTTGAACCCGCTCATCTCTTTGGTTGGTCATAAAGAAGTATTAAAAGTGTTTAAAAGCCAATAGTCCCTTTGATATGTCTTGGACCATGCACAGACAGTGTACCAGTTGTGATCCAACATAGTACAGCTCCCTACAGTTTTCAGGAAAGGGTCTGCATTGACAGAACCACTAATATAAGCTATAGCAGTGGCCAGATACCCATGTGAGGTGTACCATGTAACCATATACCTGCTAATATAAGTGTGTCTGACAAGTCCTTGACTTTGACTAGCTATTCAGGGCTCATACTAGTCCTTCAGAGTCCCAATCATAGCATAACAGAATATAAAAGTGCAATAATGTGTTTGAATAAAAGGTATTAAAAGTCAGGTGTATCACCAGTACATCGACATAACCAACACACCAGCCATCACTAGCTACAAATGGTATGGCAGTAGTTGAATCTCTGGCCAGCTCAGAGGGTGTAGAGGATGGCGAGCCCAAAGTTGACGGGTCATTGTCCAGAATAACAGGCACTCCGGAGCGGTAAGCATCCAGGAGACATTCCTGCTCTTGAAAACAGAATGTTAAAATCTGGCGCAAGGATGACATTGTGGACAAGCTGGTCCATTATCTTTGTGCCAGCACCCTTGGCAATGCGACAGACACCTAGGCACCAGCTCATCAAGCAAAAGATGGTGCTATTTTCAAATGGAGCAACAGGACCTGGCTCTTCATCCGAGGAATCATGATCAGACTTGGACTCGGAAGAGCTGGGGCTTTCTGGGGATGGTGAAGAAGGCGGATCATCTTGTGAACATGTTACGCCATATATAGCTTCTGGGGATCATTCAAATGTTGGTTGTACATTGAAACTGTGTGAATCAGCCAAGTCGTTGATACCAATCTCTGGTTCACGGGATGGAAGGTTGAAATGGTGGACTTGGAAGATGCCAAATCGGTTTGGATTGGAGGCATAGAACAAGTTCTGGTTGGGGTGGCCTTCATCACTCGGCTCAGACTGCTGTGACATCTGAGTGGATTGAGATTGTTGTGGGGATGGGGAATAATGTGGGGTATATTGCTGTTCTTCCTCTTCTACAGGTTCTGGTGATTCGTAGGTTTCCAGAAATGAAAATCCGGCTGAAAGGTTGAACTCACAGTAACGAGCTGGAAGCCTTGAGGTACGTATAGATGCTCTCCTGGCCACAGCTTCAAGCTCTATGGGCCCAGGATGGTCTGCCTCCTGAGATTCATCTGTCAGTAATGGGCTAAACAACATGAACGAAAGACTAACCTCAATATATTTATCAACGTTAATCTCTTCCTCCCCCATCTCCATCTCCATCCCAATCTCCATCTCAATGTCCTCTATCTCCTCCAATGGTGCTGGCTGTACTACCCGCATGGGATTTGATTTGCACTGTTGGATGTGAGTGTTGATAGATTTCCCCAGCTTGAATGTCTGGTCACAGTACGGACATTGAACGTCCGGTTGAGTTGTGTTCTTGCATTTCTTGGCCATTGTATAGCGTAACAAATGTGAATGAATGAATGGATGCTGCGTTTGGCAGCCTGGATAACTGTTGGACCATAAGCATAGTGTCCATATCTTTTTTTCATCTTAGGAACTGAAAAAAAAAGATACAGAGCCTTACAAGGCTCTGGAGTTTATTGATTCAATATCATAAACGTTTTATGCATCTTTTATTTGTATATCTACGCTACTAGTATTGTACTAACAGGAGGAAGACGACTTACCACTCTTGATAGTGGTGGTAACAAGCAAGGAGTGAAAACTTCTAAGTCCTCAGTGTGCAGCAGGCTTGTGCTTGCAAATCTTGTGTTTGTTGAAGCATGTTGATATGGTCCAAAATATAAATCGCGTATCTAGACAAATATTCTTGCCTTCAATGAGTTTTAATACACTTGATAAGGGAAACAAGAGCACTAGTGTGAGCCTGAGCAGCTAGTGAAAGCAGACTTAGGCTCTATCAAAAAGTAACCAGTTATCTATATACTTGTTTATGGATCATATGATCAGGCTATGATAGCTGGGGACTTAGCCATGTCGAAGCATATGCCTAGCCTACCGCAGTGGCAGTGGATTGACTGAGGCTTACCTGATGAATATATCTGATGAGAGATAGAAGCGTATGCGACTTGGTAGTGTGTAAAGCACTGTCTATACCAGTAGATACCAACTAGCTTATATACTAAAGTACAGAAGTAACCCGCATAGGAGTCCAAGTGGTACGTACAGTAAGACTAAGGAATTCCGAGTGGTGCTCGGAGATAGAGTGGATATAATCTAATCTAAAGATAGTTTCAACACTCCCCCTCGCTAAGTGCAGCTAGGATTGTAGAAGGACTCTGAATATGAGGATAAGGAAGTGAAGGCGTCATCTATTATTGCTAGGTCTGCGTTATGAATCTAGATGTACTTCTTGCTCTTCATTGTGAGTCGTTTTATCCTTTGTTGTGCTGAGCGAGTCTATTGAGTATAGAACTCAAGCCCAAGATGCTTTCTGAACTCCAAGAACTTGACATGGCCAAGATTCTTAGTGAACATATCAGCAGGATTATAATCTCCGTTTATGAAAAATAGATCAACCTTTCCATCCTCGACAGATTCACGAACGTAATGATAACGTATATCAATGTGTTTGGTTCGGCGTTCTTGTACAGGGTTGGAGGCGATGAATATCAAGCCTTGGTTGTCTCCACAGATAGGAATAGCTGGATTTGGAAGTCCAAGCTCTGTGAGAAGAGATTTTATCCATGCAGCCTGATGGCTGCAGTCCGAAAGAGCCATATACTCGGCTTCAGTTGAAGAAAGGGCAACAGTCTTCTGTGCATGAGATTGCCAACAGAATATGCCATTTGCCAACTTATAAAAGTATCCAGTTACAGAACGGCGCTTAATTGGATCAGCAGCCCAGTCTGAGTCTGTGTACGCTAACAATCCTTTATTTGATCTTCCGTCATATACTAAAGCATAGTTTGACGTTCCAGCAAGATAGCGACAAATATATAGCACTTTGCTAAGATGATCTTTTGAAGGATTCGCAGAGAACTGCGATAGCTTAGTAACGGCATAGGCAATATCAGGTCGTGTGCCTAACATAATGTATAGCAGTGACCCGATGACTGACTGAAATCTGGAGCGAATAGCAGAGTCGACAGACTCTTTGTTTTCTACTGGCTTATAGCCTGCAGGAAGAGGTGTCTTTGCTATCTTAGCATTTTCCATTCCAAAACATTGCAGCACTTTCTTGAGATATGGGATTTGGTCAATTAAGACTCTGTTACCATCTCGACGAATGCGCATACGTAGGAATTCATTTGCGTCTCCAAGATCACGACATTCCCATTTCTTCATGAATTCGGCTTTCTTCTGGGCAACGTATTTCGGATCAGGTCCAATAAATAAGGCATCGTCAACGTATATAATAGCAATAACAAGACGTCCTTGATCATCCCGATGGATGAATATGCCTGCATCAGAAACTAAACGTTTAAAGCCTAATTTCTTCATGGATTTAGTTAGCGCTCTCCACCATACGAGTGCAGCTTGTTTCAATCCATAGATAGCTCAGCGCAAGCGTAGAACTTTACATTCTTGGCCTTTGACTTTAAAGCCTTCAGGTTGTTCCATGTAGATTTCTTCTTCAAGTTCGCCATATAAGAAAGCGCTCTTGACGTCCAGTGCGGACACATGCCAGTTCTCGAGTGCTGCTAGCGCTAATAGCATGCGAACAGACTCATAACGAACAACTGGTGAGAAGATTTCATCAAAATCTACACCTTCGACTTGGGAAAAACCTTTAGCTACAAGTCAAGCTTTCTTTCGACCATCAGATTTGATGTCGAATACCCATCTGTTCTTAACAGTCTTGCGATCCGATGGAAGATCTACAAGTTCGAAGACTTTGCCCTTGCGAAGTGCTTCAAGTTCTTCGCGGCAAGCAGTCTTCCATTCCTTTTGCTGCGATTCAGGCATTCACGCAATATCTTGGAAAGTCCATTCTCGAACATTAGAAGGACTTGGTAGGTCTTGATTAGGAATTGCTTTATTAATGAGCAAATTCGCTAACCCTACTCCCCCTTCCTGGGATAGTTTATGCATCAGGGATTCAGCTGTAGCGTGACCAGTCGTGTCGCGATCAGGTGGAGATGATGTGGAACTAGGGCCAGGAACGCGTGAAGCGCCTGATCCACGAGGTCTAGCCTTGCGACCTCTAGGCCTGGGTATAGAGCTGGAGCGACCAGGCTCTACATCACCCGTTGCATTTCTCCAAACTGACTGACGGTCTACGTCCCGCTGTACTTGCGCAGGATTATTTGGGTCAGCTTGTTCACCAAATATGTTGCCTGGGCGCTGAACTCCTGTCCGCTGTCTAGCAGAGCGTCTTGGCTGAGAATCGCTCTGTGATGAACCAGATGTTGGCTCAACAGGTGGTGGTGCCGGAGGATGAATCACTCCGTGATCCGCACCTAATTGTTGATCGCCATCTGTTGATCCAATTTCACCTGGAGGTGATCTATCTCCTTTGGAAGCTGATCTGCTTCTGCTCGGTGATGACGGCGGCGGACTCTGCCTTGGCGATGATTGCCGTGGACTCTGATCACCGTCGTGATCAGGTGCAGTGTCCTTTGCAGGTGTAGGAGGTGAAGGACGATGTGAAGGTTCATCGTCTTCGTCCAAAGATAAAGGAATAAATGATGGACCTGGTTTAGAGGCTACTGGAGTTACACCTTTCGGTTTCGACTCCGGGCACTTCGGAAACAGGTTTTCGTCGAAAAGAGCGGTAGCGGCTTTAACGATATAGTTTCGGGAATCCATGAAAAGAAAACCCTTCATTCCCTCTTGATAGCCTATGAACGTCATTAGTTCGGCTCTAGGAGAGAGTTTATTGACTCTCTTGTCCTTGGGAACGTAAACGTATCCGCCACAACCTAATACTCGGAAATGCGAGACATCAGGAGCTTTTCCATACAGCCGTTCAAAAGGAGTCTTTCCTTGGAGACGTCCAATGATCGGTGTACGGTTGTAGACATGCAAGGCATGCAACACACAAAATTCCCACCAAGACTGTGGTAAACATGCGTCGAAGTGTAAAGCCTGCGCTTTGTCCATAACAGTCTCATTAAAACGTTCGGCACGACCATTTTGCTGTGGTGTATGCGGTACGCTTTGTAGAATTTTAATTCCCTGGTCTAGTAAGACCTGATCGAATTCCTTCGATTTAAATTCTCCCCCTTCATCCGACATCCATTCTTTGATGACGGCGTTGTGTTGGGTTTTAACCATGGCGATAAAGTTCCGCAAAGCCATGATAGCATCGCTTTTGGCGCGGAGTAGAATTAACCAGCCATGGGAAGAATGATCGTCAAAAAACGTCATGAAGTACTTAAAGCGGTGATAAGATTCAACCGGAAAAGACTTCAGATCTGAATGGATTTGCTCAAAGGCTCTTGAAGCTCAAGAGCCAGAAGGAGGAAACGATTTTGATTTCATTTTCCCTTCAGCGCATCCAGAGCAAATATGCTCAGTGGGAATCGAGAGATTCTGTGGGAACTTAATGGTGTTCTCTTTTGCTTTTTCAAGCACTCGCTTAGACGGATGTCCGAAGCGTTTATGCCATAGTTCGAAGTTCGATGATGAAACAAGCGAACCGGCAATTAATTCCTCAGCAGGTGAAATGCGAGTTTGTAACCAATAAATTGGGTCACCAATAGAATGAGGATGGCAAAGCATAGTCTGCTGCTCATTCCTATTCAAGAATTCGAGTTTTCGGCGACTGCCTATAACAACCGAATCTTGTAAAATTTCTCCCATAGACAAAAGTCTAATAGATAAATTTGGGATATAATATACTGGATACAAGCGCATAGTGCGTCTTGTAAATGAACCAGTTTTAGTCTCAATGATGTGATCAAAAAATACTGATCCTTTACCTTCGCACTTAAGCTCAGTTTGTTTAGATGCAGTATTAATCATTGGACCATTTCGTAATGGTTCATAATCGGCGAAATCACCCAAATTGCTGGTAAAGTGCATAGAAGCACCTGAATCCATGATCCAGTCGGCAAGAATGAGATCATTCATTGGTTTCTTTCCCTTACACTTATCACACAATGCATAATGATCAGACAACGAATTTATTCTATTGAATAATTGATACAAATCGTTTGTCGATATACTACTAAATGTGGCTGTAAGATGAGCGCAATTAGAGTTTGCATTATTATGTGCAGTGCGAGGTACTTGCCTAAGTGGGTCAAGCCCGTCTACCTCTTCCTCGGTATAACCCATGTCCTCGTCGAGATCGGTAGGGGGTACCTCCTCCACGTCGGTTCCCCAATCCAACTTCTCCTCGATTTCCTCTGAACGCGCGCGTTTCTGAGCTGGCGCGGGGAAATCTTCGAGGAGTCGCTTGGAACTGGACGCAACGACGTTCTCGAGGGCTTCGAGATTGTGCGCGAACCTGGGAGCTTCGAGACGCTTGATAGGTTTGCGGAGATCTAGTCTCGACTCTCCTGGAGGTAACTCCATTCGGATTAAAAGAAGTGACCGAAGAGGCGCTGGGTCCGATACGCGATGCCAAGGAGGCAATGGCCGTGTGAGAGTGATGATGATGGGACGGCTGCTGCTGCTGTTTCTTCTTCTGTTGCTGTTTCCCAGCACGCGATCCACGCTTGAAGGGTTTACCCTTGCCATTAGGCTTGGGGTTCTGACCCTGGTGGGATTCCCTATAGTTAGGGTCACGCCCCTTGTGTCTGACAGCCGAAAGGCGCATAGCAGAGACGTTGTTCGCATCACGGCGCTCAAATTCAGCAACTATAGCGTCGCGAATTTCAGTGAACTTGAGTTCATCTGTCTTCTTTTGCAAGAAGAGAGCCGGGACTGAGTCCCACCTTGCTGGGATAGCGGCAAGAAGAATGAGCGCACGTTGCAGCTGTGTGAGATCCATGCCATTCTGCTTCAAGCGCTCAAAAACAGTGAGCAGCTCGTTGATTTCTGGCAATGGATTACCGGTTCCAGAGAGTTGGAACATCAATGCCTTCTTGAAGTCGGCAAAGATGACGGCAGGACCAGGTGTACTATAGGATTTCTTGAGCTCATCAAAAGTGAGTTTAGAAGTCCCCTTGAGGTGATGCTTAAGGGACTGTTTGATGGTGAGCTCAATAGCACCCAAGGCCTGGTCGTCAAGGTTGTCCCATTCGAGAATCTCCCTGTCGCAAGCAGCAACTTGCTCAGCGGTGGGACCACGTTCAGCAGCCTCTAATTTGGCAGGACGAACGTTGAATCCCTTCACCACTTGGTAGAGTCCCTTGAATCTAAGGAAAGGGACAAGTTTGTCCTCCCATTGGCGGAAGTTGGACCCATCGAGGATAGGGACCTGGTTGATTGAAGAAGCGGATGATGTGTCGGAAGACATAGCGATAAAAGTTCTGATGAACATAATCAGCATTGTGTCATGACAACATAAATGCAGCCGTAATGGCGCAAATTAAAAGGCATGAAACCAATGTCCAATATAATGGACAGGTACAACCAGTCAAGCCTGACAGCGGCTAATTACAGCACTTATCATTGTGGTGACCGGGGCCCATAACCTGTCGAAGCATATGCCTAGCCTACCGCAGTGGCAGTGGATTGACTGAGGCTTACCTGATGAATATATCTGATGAGAGATAGAAGCGTATGCGACTTGGTAGTGTGTAAAGCACTGTCTATACCAGTAGATACCAACTAGCTTATATACTAAAGTACAGAAGTAACCTGCATAGGAGTCCAAGTGGTATGTACAGTAAGACTAAGGAATTCCGAGTGGTGCTCGGAGATAGAGTGGATATAATCTAATCTAAAGATAGTTTCGACAAGCCATGCATGCTAGATGTGTCTGAAAACTGTAGAACTGTCTATACTAGAAGGATGGTTGTCATGTCATCTATAGAAATGCTATGGAATTGGCTATAGACTTCTTGTGAGGCTATACAACTGATCTGGAAGAGTTGTTGCGACTAGAGACCTTGAATAATGTCTGCGACCAAGGGGATTTGAACTTGGCACAGAATAGATGCATAGGTGTAGAGACGCATTGTTGACTGACCAGTCTAGACGCTGGCAGGATATAATGGAAAGGAGATCTTCCGCTATAGGAGGAAGCACGTGTGTTGCAGCTTGGATTAATCCAAAGCTCTCAGCATAGCTTAGTAAAATCAACGAGATCTGAAGCTAGACAGCCAAAGATCAAATTGATAAGCAAGCAAGGTTTTACACTAGCCGCTTACTACAAGCGAGTTACTTGCCCAGAAACATTTTGGGATCATCACCAAAAGGTGTAGATCCAAAAACAACCAGAAGATTGTATCTCAGATGAGAGACCGTACCTTTCCCCTGGCTAGACGAAGTACTAGCTAGGAATGGTGATAGAATTACGCATTCTTAAACCTAGAAGAATATAGAAGAATAGACTCTAAGGGAGGGACTCGAAGGGAAGATGTCTAGGCAGTTCCTGACAATATCTGATACCAAGGAGAGCCGTCTCCACTCAACAGCTATGTACCATGTGGTCTAGCAAGAGTGAGTCAGCACAAGAAAGAAGGATAGTCCACAGAGCGATTTCCAACGTGAAGCTAGCCAAATATTTGGAACTGCTTTCAGGACCAAAATGCGAATAAACCCAGAATATGGACGAAAGATTGTCTAAAAAGAATATTTCATTTCCTTCTTAAGTAGTTCTATACCTTGTATGGGCAGTGAGCCATTGGAATCATAGCTAGAAGTATGTATTTGTAGATTATGGGTAAATAGGACAGCTAGAGGGTATATAAGCTGGCCCATTTCAATACAAAAGGCAAGCAAGTAGATCCCCCCACTGTCAGATAGCACAGAGCAATCAACAACTTTGGAACTTGACTTCAGAGAATATTCAAGAATATACCCCACCTGACACAGAGTCAGTGATTTGCTACTTGTATAGCTGTGATAAGCGTACAGTAGTCTCTTGAATAGAATGTACTGAGTTGCATCTAGACGGGATTTGACTTGACCACCGAGGTTTGGAGTACTAGGGACTTCCATCTATTGTTGAAATACTGAGGACAGAAGGCCTCCTATCTAAGTTTGAGATATAGAGGACAGAGGGCCTCTTTATCTAAGAACTGAAGTATTGTGGACAGAGGGCCACCTTACTTATTGTTTTGGCACTGAGGACTGAGGGCCTCCCATTGCCATATATTGGTCACTGTTGAACTTGTTTGGATATTGAAGAGGCTAGCTGCACTTGGGCACTATCCTGTTGCATTTTGTTGATTTCTTTGTTTGTTGGATATGAATATACACCTTATACCATTCTCTATACCACACACCTTTGTTGTTTGTTGGTCTAGATCGAGTACTAGAGTGTCTATGGCGATAATACATCGTTTCTTGATCTTACTACTGTGTGGTACCTTTGCCAACGCTGAGCCATCCTCGCACAAAAGAGGTTGAGTTGTGTTTTGTTGTCTCTAGATGGCCTTACACCAGTTTAACCCATTCAACGTGCTTGTACAAACACAAGATTTGCAAGCACAAGCCTGCCGTGCACGCTTTGGCAACAAGTTTTCACTCCTTGCTTGTTACCACCACCATCAACAACAACAGGGGCTCTTGCTCATCGTTCCTAGCGTAAGTTTCCTCCCTTTTCACTCCCTTTTCATGTAGAATAGATAATCAATGTATATTACAACGAATAATGAGAGAAAAAACCCCCAAAAATTGTACATACCAATATAATGTCTCAGATTAAAAAAAATTCCTAAGGTCAATGCTGATGTACCGTTCCAGGACACTGTGGTCTCATCGTCATTATGGATTTTCCATCATTGTCACTATTGGAAATTCATCAACTGCTAGATTTGGAGGCTGCTGTGGATAGGGGAGGATATGAGAGTGAGGAAGATGAAGGAGGTATGTATGCTTCTACTCTGTTAGTCTCAACCATCTAACACATCAAATCATAGATGAAGGCTTCATTAACGACGGTGATGATGATGAAGGCCAAACATTGAATTATCATGCCCTAGACGTTGCCCTGGATAACCAACACAACAACTCAGACCACAACTCACTATTTTCCAGAGACGATGAAGACGTTCACTCAGAACACAACTCCCTCTTTTCTGGAGACGATCAAGACATAGAAATGGGTTGTACGGCTGAGGTGGATAAGAGGAACGTAAGAGGTACTACTGCCGATGAACTGGAAGATGACTATGCCAAATATCAGGCCAGAGAAGTCTGGATTGTAAAGTGCAAGGTATATTGTCTTTCTTTCAGCACAATGATGTCTATCTAACAGCGTGCTAGCAGTACAAAGAGGAATACGTTACATCATTCCTCAACCACTACTGCAAGAAACATCCTGAAGACACCACTTTCCTATCCTTCCAAACTGTATCTCATGGCTGTGGGTACGAAACTCCATCTCCTTTCCCATCCTACCCTGCTGGTCACTTTGAGCATGGGATGAGGGTTGAGATAATCAACATTTTGATGATCAAACTGTTAGGACAGCTGCCAAATGCTCGAGAGGGCTGAATCCTCTTTGAGTGTATGCACTCTGCCATTTCTGCCAACTTCCCTGCCATAGACGACTGGCATTTCGATCTTGGTGATCTTGTTTGTATGCCAAATGGACAGGAAGGTCTAGTTGTCTCCCATTCCAGCTCTGGTCCTGTCATCGACTATCACAATCCTATACCCGAAGGTCCAGGAAACAGCATCGATTTTCTGAGTATGCATGCGACTATCCGTGTCGGGGAGCAGAGCTTTGGATGGAAGCTCCAGAAGGTTTGGTTTGTTGGTGACTGTGTATGTCACATATCCGGTGTTGAAGGCTTTGTTGTCAGCCTCTCCGAAGATCGCGTTACCATTAAGGATAGCTGTGTAGAGCTCAACTATGACTTTTCCAGTCATACCAATTCTTTCTGGCTGCCCAATCGACAACAACACACTCGCGGATACACCTTACATCACGAGCCTGAGGCATACCACAGTACACCTTGGATGGAAGCCGCTGTCATTGGTTCTCATCAAGTGACTGATGACAAGCAGTGGGATTGTTTTCACAAGGACTGGAACCAGAACCTTGCTTACATCATATTCCTCAGCAGGTGTTTGTTCTAGAACACTGGGAGGCGACGGAGAGGTTGAAGAAGGCGCACACAGGTACAATTCCTTGGAAAGGTCATCGCGTGCTCATCTCTGGCAAGAAATGTCAAGACAAGGGACATATTGCCACCATCTATGATGTCCACATCAACCAGCTGACTAATAGCAGTTTGGCTGTTACCTTGGAGTCACAAGTTGTCAGTAGACTGGAGCAGCGTTCCAAGATGGACTATGATGATATTGTTGATGAATTGTAAGTTTTTCTTTCCTATATTATCTATCAGTCATTAATAGTGCTTACAGCTGGCAGCTCCCATACCATCTCATCGAAAGGCCGATGAACAAGGTGTTCATGCCAAAACGTGTTGGATATTGGCATCTGAATATGTATCACGTCACTCCTGTTCGCTCAACCACTCCTCCAGTTTGTATTCGTCATGGTCTTCGTGAATCCTCAGAGGAGTACTGTCCTGCATGGGACCCTTCTCATAGGTTCGATGATGAGGAGCCAACTGTGGAGTCTATAGCAATGGACCAGCCAACTCCCCTCTGGAAGCTCCTGATACAACATCCAAGCCAGGCTTGGCTATACGACTCCGAGAATACCACAGATCCGTGGTTCAAGGCGTGCATCACTGGAACAATTGGCATGTGAAAGTTTTCCAGCAAGGTCGACAACATCTGTGTCGTCACTGCCCATGATAACAGTGCAAGGAATGCTGTCGTGGATTATTACAAAAAGCAGCATGAGATTCCTATGAACATTCAGGTAGAACCTGTGCACCCTGTCGCCAACACTCGTGATCCAATCTTCATCTTTCGTGGCGACCACGCCAACACTGTAGCATATCGACACACCTCTGCAAAAGATGGTGATGAGTTGTTCCTTTACAGATATGCAATCTTGATGTTGGAGAAGGTCATAGATTTTCATTTCAAGCTAAAATTTTTACCATTGGACACCTGTGTTCTCCATGTCACAAAGGATATTAAAGATACCTTACAGAGACAATTCAATGCTCATCATAGTTAATCATGTATCATTATGGTTGATGTAGTCTTACATGATGTATTTCTTGCCACCTGTATTTTTGACACCCAATATACCCTCATTTCTCGTATCCACCCCTTGTGGGTGTCTGGCCTTTGGGACCAGAGATAAGGGTAGCGCCCAAGGTATTTAATTTACCCAAAAAGGTAGGACCACGTTCCATGTCTGTCAATGCTTCTTTTGATAACAGGCACGTGTTCTGACTAGGGCAACTTTGGGAGCCCCAAAAGACGCGCTGTCACAGTGAGTACCACTTTCCCTCTTGCTTTCCTACCACCACCATCCTTTCCCCATGTCTTCGAAGCAAACGGTTGCTAAATCTTCTACACATACAGTTACACGCATTTCCACAAGCAAACACACCAAGTCTCCCATCCAACCATCCAATCCCAAACGACAAGGCATAGACCCAGCGTCAGACACGTCGAATAAGGAAAGCAGTGATGAAGAGGATAGAGATACTGAGAGAATGGAAGAAGAAGATGTCAACATTGATAAACAGAGCAAGAAGGGTGGTAAGCGTCAGAAGGCAATTGATGCAGTATTGAAACAAGTCGTCGCAAAAGCTCGGCGCAAAGGAGATAAGTCATGAGTTCAGTATCTTGTTTTTCTATTACCCTGTACTTATGGAATCTTTAGCAACGAAGTTGATGGTCTGATGAATGTGACCAACCACCTCATCCATGCATCACAACTCATGGTTAGGGGGATCAACCCATGGATGTCTATTACATATGTTGTAGGAGTTTGGCAAGCCAGTACCAACAACTTTGAGCCACACATTGCTATTGAAGAAAATCTGTGAGTGTTGTACATGTTTGAATTGCGTATTGTCAACTGATGTACCTCTAGCTCTACAAAGGAGACAGAACACATAAAAACAGCTGCTAGGGAGCTCCAGCGGTATTGCCCGTTCCTTATGGACTTTCTCTTTGTGGTAAACAGGCACAAATGCTTTCAAGAGTATAATACGCTACTCAAATTAGTAAGTTGCTGCAATAGTTCTTCCGTAGGGATCACAATGATTTGTATGAGCAGATGGATGAAGAACTTGTATGCGCAAGATCAATGGACGTTCACCGATGCAGTGAGCAAGTAGCTGGCTGGCTTCTCGAAAATCCATTCCAGGATTGTTTAGTGACGCAGCTCATGTCCTCATCAAAGGAGAATCGTGGCCTCAATAGCATTGAAATCACCAAACTGATTGCTCCAGTGGAATACTTTCCAGACATGTTTCTGGAGACTGTGAAAGAATCTCAAGTGTACATGGTTTACTGATTGTCTTTCACATGCTGATGCTTTCCAGGGCTGTGACATGCATGCAAAAAAAGAAGATACAGATTCAATCTGACAATTTTCTGTGCTATATGTATTGCTGAGAGAAACGCAAGACCATTGATGATCCAAACAAAGATATAGAGACAGGCTTGTTCAAAGGCTATCTCCCTATGCATGTAAGTCATATCACTTGATGTATGCTAACAGTTTACACTACTTATTGGTTTCAGATTGCCAAATGTTCTCTAACTGGAGCCAAGTTGGTTTTGGTTACGCCTGCAAAGCCTCATAAGAATTGTATTGCACAGAAGCTCAAGCTTGTCAAGTTCAATGCTCCAATGATTGCATACTACCAAATACTGGTATGTGGTTTTCATTTGAGGGTTCACGTACTGACCACTTCCTAGACTTACCTCGCTATCAGCACTGTTGTTGGATGGGAAGACTGAGACGGCGGTCTTGATTTGCGTTCGATGTATTACAACATTGTGGATGTTCTTACCATCAACAAGGATGAAGACATCAAAGAGTTGAAGAAAGATGACAATTTAAGAACCAGGATCTTCAGTTTCTGGAATGAGTAAGTTGTTTGTCATTTTATTACACCTATGTCATTTCATATACAGAAATGTCTTTGGCAACCCTGCTGGACTGGTAACAAACAAGCAACAGCTCAAAAAGCCCGCCAAGGATAGTGCCATTGAGCGTTTGAAGAAGAACCGTGCTGAAAAGGCAAAGAAGCGGGCAGATGAGAAGAAGGCAAAGGAGCTGGAGGCTCAACTTGAGGCTGCAGAGAAGGAGAAGTCGAAGAGGAGTGCCAAGGACGACACTGACGATGAAGATGACAACAACAGCAAGGAGGAGGAGGAGGAGGAGGAGGAGGAGGATGAGGGGAATGATGACAGTGAGGAGGAGGACAACGAAGAAGAGGCTGCTCCCAAGAAGTCCGTCACTGTCAAGCCCAATGCCACCAGGGAGCCCACCATCAGGCTCACAGCTGTCAAGTCCACAGCGGTCAAGTCTGCAGTCATCAAGCCTACCACTGGCAAGGAGCCCATCACCAAGCCCACAATAGTCAAGCCAGCAAAGAAGGTCTCCGGTAATGCTTCTCAAGTGGCTTCTCAAAAGGGTTCTCAGAAGGGTGCGCAGAAGGGTATGAAGAAGAATTCACAGTGCAAATCTCAGGAGATGGAGTTTGAGGCAACAATGACCGTTAGAGAAGATTATTGAATGACCGGTATGATAATGACATTCTATACGAACTTGGGCTTATGTTTACGCATGTAGGACACTTATTGTTATTGCTATTTGCCTATGGACCTAGGAATGGAACTGTATGGATACTCGCTTGCTCTGTCATATTAGATTCGTCTGTCTGCTCTGTGTGTACATGTATTGTCCGTATTGCATCAATGTACCTATAATTGGCCGTGTATTTGGTTTTTGTAAGCTGCATACTTGCTACGTTAGCAAAATGGATGTAAGTGTATGTACATGAAGGTAAATCATTGAAATACATTTAAATGAATGAAATGATTTTGGCCCATTTAAATGTATTTCAGTAATTTACATGTATTTCGCTGATTTAAATGGACATAAACATATGTAAATCCTATGTCTATTTTCCCGATGCACATGTGCATTTTGATTGGACCTCTTGTATAAGTTGATCCAGTGGTGTTTTATGCTTGTTACAAGTTGACCTCTGATCAGACCTGGTTGATCTATTGACAACCTTTGCATTCACTTCCACTTCCTTAGGATAGGCCCTAGATTGAAAGTCTAGTTGAGACCTTACTGTATACAAGAGCTTAAGTTGTATTGGCAGAGAGATCAAGTAGTTTGGCTTGTGATCTGTAGCTCTAAGCATTGGTTGCATTGCATTTCTGTGTAGAGATTAGACCTCGGACTAGCTTTTATAAGCTTTAGTGACATAGAGAGGCCCAGATTGACCATTTGGAGAGTCAGTTGGATTCCTGCTTGCACACAGTTTGTTGATTTGATTCTATCAGGGTCAATACACTTGAGGCAATATTGGTCAAACTCGAGATTGCTACCTATAGCACTTGGGGCTGTTTCCTATCCTATTATAAGCATTCGTAACCTTTAGTCACCCCTAATATAAGGTGTATCTTGATTGCTTTTGAAGTAACAAAGAGCATATCATCACTCTCAGATCTATAGTTTGTGTACTATTCTAAGTACGGCAACTCTGATCACGTTGAACCACACTTGCACAACTAGTCACCACTAGTGTGCTGCTGTTCATAACCAGCATCTATTGAATCTTTGTATTTGTGGTCTATTACTAGGCTTCTGCTGTGTCCTACAGTTCTATTAGTGACTCAAAGTCACAGAGCCCACCACTTATACTTACGTTGTTTGTGATGCATTAATGGAAGACAACCAAACTGGCTAGTGTATAGATACTTTGTAAAGAGTTAAACTCAAACACAATGTGCTGTGCTACTGGCCAGTGGGTGCTTTAGCCTTTACATGTTTTTATCTAACTTATATATGTGTCCATATAACTAATTTTAGAACATTCACGAAAGAAAACCATATGGTAACCAAGAAAAACCAAGAGAACGAAATGCTGTTAAACAGTCCATATTAGGGTCTAGACGACCTATATTGGGTATATCTCACTTTCATGATGGTGAGACCATAAGGTGATCGGTCCACAATAATGCAAATCCTTGTGATCCAATGTGAGGATACCAGAACAAAATCGCTGAAAACAAGTCATTTTGACATTAATTGTTGTGTTCAGAATCACACTAGTACACCATACCAAGTACTATATGGACTTGGTATCACTGCTAGGTACCTAGTAGTGCACATATGACAAAGAATAAGATAGGCATGCACTGTATAGTGAATACTAGCTGCACACACATAGATGTTGATGTCATCATTAGCCCTATATTACTGTGCTAGGATATGCATTGAAACCTGTAGACTGTATCTATACCCTATTATCAGGCTGGAACTTTATGAGGACATGCCACTGTACATGGTAGACTTCCTAGTAGGTCATATGGCTACACTACAAGTGCACTATGGGACATATGGGATGGGATAGTGAACAAGGACCAACTACCATGGCGTAGAAGGACCCTAGGGGATGAATCAGAGCTATATACCAAATACAGTAGAAGCTGGAGGTGTGAGTCACCTTCGAGAGCAAAGTGGCCTGGATTAGAAATGTCTGAGTAACCGGGTCATCAATACAAGGACCATATGGGAGCTTAACAGCTTTCCAATATTGATCAGAATATCCCTCAAACTGTGAGTTGGCATTCCTACTGCTAGTACAGACACTAGTGAGGGACATATAGTCCTATAGCAAAGAAACAAATAGGATTCTGTTCAAGAACTGTCCTAGGACATAGAAAATATAATATAGAACGACAAGGGCACAGAGCCTACCTTCCTCAGATACGAATCCTGTGATGGAGCATAGCTTTTTCCTTTCATTTCTCTAAGTCCCCTTATTGATTTTCTTATCTTCATCTTATCATTTTCCATTTATATCTTGTACAGCCCCTCATCCATTAGAACATTCCATATCATTCTTCTGTTGTTCCACATCTTTCTGTATCATTCTGATTGCTTACTTGTACAATTCTCGCTGAGACAGACTCTTCACATATAAACCGTAGTTGTAGATGCCTAGTTCCCCATCTTGACCTCTTGGTCATTTGGGCTAAGCAAGTTGTCTTGTACTTTAGCCTCTAGTTATGCTAACTTGGTCATTTGGGCTAGTATTTGACTTGTGTCTGCCTGCTCAACGTCGTATAGTGCCCTGTACCTATGCTGGATTGTCCCCTTTCCCTTATCATCATTGCTCAGCACCACTACCTATAGATAGGTAGTTGGTTTGCCCTCACAAATCCAAAGTGTTTCAGTTGAGATCAGACTCCTAGCAAGTTCCAAGCGGAATAACTATGTCCTAGCACCAATATCCAAAATACACCATGTGGAACAGCACCTCTGTGCACCACTTCCTAGCAACCAAAAAGTAATATTACTTGCCATCCTGCAGAATAATGTCGAGTTCCGACCAATATATACCCCAAACCTTCCTTTTCTGGTAGATACTTACTTCATATGGACAGAATCCTCTCCTCGTTCTCATTTCTTGCATAGTTACTATTACTTTATTGTGTCCACTTTCACTTATATGTGAAATATGTATGCTCGCGAGTATAAAAGCAGCAGGGTTTCCACTAGGAAGCTCTCAAGCAATTACCCCACTATATATGTAGCCCTAGTGTACAATAGCAAAAGTTCTTGTCTTCTATCGTTGACCATAGAGGCGACATGTGCTTAGAAAATAACTTAGAAAATAAACCTTGAAAAGCCCTTCTCTATATTGAACTAGAGTTAACTTTGAGATACCCATAGGACAGAGCTAGTTCATCTAGTCTCTTTGGATAGGATTGATTGTTTCCGGACTAGTGTGGAGCCCCACTAGATCCCTTTTCACTTGGTGTGGAGCCCCACCAGTGATCGTTAAAGCTTAGTGTGGAGCCCCACTAGCTTATAGGTGGCCTGGTTGTCGTGCTAGTTCGACTAGTGTAACCAGTGCCTTTCATAGGAACAATAGGTCTTTACCCTTGTCAGGTTTGATAGGTTATTTTGTGTCATAGGAATGTATAGGAATAGTTATAGATAGGTTTATAGGTTGGCTCACGTTGTCTTGATTATATCGAGACCATATTATCATATTACATTGTTTCATTCATTGCTCGTACACTTCCCTTGTGTCCTAGTGATTTGTAGATGTTCAACTAGTGTGCTAGTTGATTTCTTGTGTTGATTGTATGGATCCTTTGACAATGTCGAACCCTGCTCACACAACTTGGCATATATATTTTTCTCCTTTACAGGTGTTTTATAAGCCTCACACCAATACCAATTTTGCAGAAATCTGTTATTCCTTTGCAAATCCGATGGCCTCCACCTTTCCATGCCTTTTCCAACAGAAAATCTCTGTTATTACTACCAGAACATTTCCCCTTTTTAACGTTTACTGCCCTTCATTCAGAGACTTCGTGAATAGATGTATTCCAGTATAGTAGAGTGCCTTCCTAAAAACCCAGCAGCCCTAGTGACTTGCTAGTCACAGTAAAGAGTGCTTTAAGATGTTGAAATCTGCCTTCATGAAAGGTATTTAACACAGTTATACCTTAGATCCTCTGTTTAGGTCTACTTTGTCAAAGTAAACTCTGGTTTTAGGTACTTCAATACTGTACCAGACCTATTTCACCTAAGCTTATTGTTCTAGGTGGTGAGTACAAGTCCTTGCACTTTAATACACATAAACCTAGACATGTCCTCTATTACTAGAAGAATTCAGACTTGTACAGATTTCCAAGTCCTAGATCACATGCCTTTTAGCTGACTTACCCTGTGATCTAGACGTGAAAATTGCGTGTTTCCACATTGTGCCAAAACATGGCACATCATCTCCCCCAAACTGAACTACTGACCATCCCAGTCAGGGTCCTAGCTGCTGAGTAAGGTTCCAAACTCCTCTCCATTCCTGGAATCTGTCTAGAACATGCTGTTCCGATCAGACAGTTCCTATTGCCAGGGTCTCTGCGTTCTTTGCAGTTCTATCCAACCCTGCATTCCCACTTTTTCAGTTGCATCACTATTTTTCCTTCTAGGTGAATAGGTGCTTGTCCCATTAAAAGGCTATAATCTTAAGAAGTCTTCTTTCCCATGTGTCACTGACATAACTCTGACCTATCACAGAACACCAATGCTTCCATCACACCCTTGTCGGGATCCACAGTTAGACTCACCCAACAAAGCTATGTTCTTGTCAATGGTGACCAACATGTCTCCACTCCAATGTCTTCTTTGTTCTGTTAGGCCACCAACTGGCCAACGGGTAGGTGTTTAGCCTTTATAAAATTTTCTTTTCCATGCGCCAAGCACTTTTCCACTAATCGGGGGCCTGGCAAGGTCCTCCCAAGCTCCTCATTGCTCAACACCATTCCTCCACATAACACCGCCTCTAAATTTTCTTATCCACTTCATGTGGACATGTTCTAATAAGGTATAACAGAGGGAATCTGCTTCTGCCACCGTAACAACAGTTTGAACAGCTTTGCCTCTGCTCTGATCAATAGGTTCAACTTTGGCCAACAGGTCTCTAGACCCTTGCCATATCCAGCATTGGTGATTTCCAATCAGTTTCCCCCTCTGCCATCAGTCCCAAGTGATGCCTGAGCCAGTATAACTTATGAAGGGGTAAATTAACTTGAAGGTATCCCTTGGGTGCGTCTGGTAGGTAAGCTAGGTGTCATCCAAAGTGAATTCACTTATGGACCTTCTCCCTACAGGTTTCAGGAGGTGATTGTACTTAGAAGTGTGGTGGTCAGATACCCATGTGGGGCGTATTATGTACCAATATCACCACCTAAACCACCTGCCACCCAATGACTAGCTATTCAGGGCTCATACTAGTCCTTCTATAACCATTATGTGTTTATGCAACAATAATAAAGTGCAAAACTAATGTATTTGCATTCAAAAATGAAGTGATAAAAGTCAGGCATACTGGTAATTCAACTTGAGCTTGTAGAGGCTACCCATGCACTCCTGTATCTGCAACATTTTTTAATCTAATATATTGTACAGTTATGTAATATAGGCAGTATCTATTAGAATCTCTATCAATGTATTACCAGTTAAACTGATCAATAACAATGACTAGAACTCACAGTCACCCAAAAGTGTTGATAAGAGTAACTTTTGTATTGAGAATGTGTTCCAAGTGTCAACTCTCTGTGACATGTAACTGTTTGTTTGTATCTATTGTGACATAGATTACTCAAGGCATTAAAGTACCGTCTACAAATGCAAAAACATGTGTTTTACATACTCCTACATGCCCATACACCATAGGTAGGTTCAATAAGTAAACTAAAAGATAAATAAACATGAATGCAAGTGTATGGTGCAGTAGAACAAGCATAATTAGAGTGCCAAAGCAGACTTTGTATATTTTGTTGGACTTAGTGTTGAAGAAGTGTTTCATCAACTTCATCACTTCATTCAACAATATACTGGTCAGTCACTCTTGGTAAATATGGAAAGCTTCTTGTTGTACAACTTTTGACCCAGGAAAACTTTCCACGTAGTCACTAATAGAGCCATAAACTTTTCCTCTAAGTTGCATGGAATTCTTTCTGGGCTATCCTTGACTGACAGCTGTTTTGCAAACTGTCGCCAGATCACCCATTGGAAATCTCAAATTGTTGCTGACTGCCTGATGCTCAAAAGGCCATGATAGCATTCAAAATAATTGAATACAATCACTTGCTGAAGTGAACCAACAACCCCCAAATCTCCTTGAAGGAATCAATGAGTGGGACCTTCCTGGCCTGTTACCAATTGTACAAGCATGTTGGATAAGGGTCATCAGATTCTCTGCCCACAATTGCTGGATGTTGTTAAACTCATGGATGGGATTAGTGATCTGGATCATGACACTTTGCCTTAGAGTTTGTTGACAGGCTTTGTCCCTCAAGAATACACTGAAGGAGGCCATTGTGTGTGGCCTGTCCTCTCTTGTATTGCAACATTTCTTTGAGAATGAGTGTCACAAGCCCTAAAAGTGGAGTATCTTCATATGGGCAAAGCTCAATGAGAGGTGTTCCCCATCTGGCCAACATTCCTGTATGTTCAAACATTGATACACACAACTGTCTTGATTGACATGAGGAGGTAGGCAGTTTGAGTTTTCAGACTTTTTTTACAATCTCAAACACATCCTCTTCCAGCTGTCAGCCAGTTCTTGAATCTCATGTCTGTGAAGCTGGACGTACAATTATATCCATGGTCTAATATCCACTATCTCTACTTCTGAATCCTTTAGGACACATGTAGCAATATTACTAGCAGTCCACTGTCTCTCCAAGGAGCTTCAGGTGCTTTTGCAACAGACTCAGAACAAAAAATCCTATCATTGTTGAAAACATCCAGAATGGCCTCACAAAGAACCTCAAACACCATATTGCTCTCACAGGGTTTTGTATGCAAGCCTCCAATATTTGAATACTGTTGCCACCAAGAATGTAGAGTGACATAACAGACTTGATCATGTTCACTATGGCCTCTTAGACAGCCTGATGCCTCCCTTGTACATTGAGAGGTGAGAGCTCTATGGTGATGGTGTGAGGGTGATTGGGGAGTAGAGACAATAGAGAATCCAGAGGTATTTTGATGGAAAGCATCAATGGGTCTATCTTTTTGCTATTTAGACTTCACTGCTTTTTGTCCAACCTTTCCACACATATGTGTCAATGGCTTTGTACGTCAGGAAATGTATTTCCAAAGTATCATTATAATATGACTAGATGAGCAATATTGCAACAAGATCCCCATACTCTTGTTCCCAGTTGTAGATGAACAAGTAGGCCCTACACTGGTACAGTGTGAGTTGCCTAATGTGTGCAAGGGTCACCATGTCACTATAATGGCTGAACATGTTGTGGGCTGATTTCAGATTACTGATGATATTCAGCATGTCTGAGAAATCATTAACTGACTCAATTTCTGTCCTCAATGCCTGAAAATGACCACTTGCCTCTATGACTGGAAATGTATCCATCAGAAGTGATTGTGTCTTGGCATGGGTTTTTAGATGCCAATTTACAATCCTTGGCTAATGTGTTTTCTGTCATGAGTGTGTTTAGAGTGGACCAAGTCTCTGATAATTCAGACACTTTCCTGCAGCTGTTCCACATTGATTGAATTCCACAAGAGCCTGGGTAGCACTACAGGTGAATTTGTGAGAAATAAAAAAAAACAAATAGTAATAGACACAAAACATGCATACTTGGCAAGTGTTTTGGCCGTTTCCCATGTATCACCCTTTTCCCCATAACCATTCTGGCAAACTTGGTACCAGGTCCTCTTCTTCCCTTTGACATGTTTGTCAACCAGGAAAGAAACTTCCAGCAGTTCACCATTGTCCTGTAACTCTTGAACCTCATTCATTCTCTTCATCATTGTTGTTGGTCTTTTGCCACTTTTTAGCACCTTTTGGTTTCTTGGCTTTCCACTTGCATGTCTTTGGTTTGGGTTCCAGTGACAAATCCAATGACAGATTGTCCTGTGACACTTCCTGGGCCTGGTTCTGCAACCTTGATTCCTCCTGCAATGGCTCCTGTGATGGTGTCTCCTGCTCCAGCTCTTCCTGCTCCTCCTGTGGTGGTAGGTCAAGCACCTGCTCCTCCTCTGGTTCTGAACTGTCATCACCTTCACCTTCAACCCCCAGCACATCCAATAGCAACAGAGTCAGCTGAGAATTTTCTTTCTGAATCTGCTGGTATGTTGACTTTGTCACTGGTGCCATAAGCTTCTTGATGTTACCAGCCATAGGAAGCATATCTCAAACAGTCAATGGAAGAATATTGGATGTGATGGATTGGGCAATCAATTCATCTGCTGTTGCCTGTGCACTGTAATACTGTTGTTTTGAAAGACACAACAGGTACAGGTTGGCCATTGGAGACAAATGCAGAAATTCAGACTGCTGCAACAAAGTAATCCCCATCTGACAATGTTAGAATCTATATCAAAGTATTAACAGTGAAACTGATCAATAACAATGGCTAGAACTCAATGGAATTGACTGTGATCACTCAAAAGTGTTGATAATAGTAACTTTTGTATTGAAAATGCCAAAAAAAAACTGAAGCTGTACAGGTTCAATTTTTTCTACTTGCAGCATAGAGCCTTTCTTGATGTTCTTGGGAAGAGTGTCCAGAAAAAGGCAAAAAGGAGTGTACAGGTGCATTTGCAGTATACTTTGTGTAGAGCCTTTTTTTTCTAATTCCATTTGCACAACACATCAAGGAATGAGCTGCTCCTGATGAAGTTCCTGTCTCCATGCCCAGGATTGCATTCATTCCCTATGTGGGGAACAAAGGCCCAACCAAAAAGAAAGCCAAACTGATGAGTCATACATCTGTTGTGCACAAAAAAATCATCACCCTGCACCTAGCTATATATATTTCCTGTGAGGCTGGAAGATCTTAAAAAGATAAAGGAGAAGAACAAAGGATAGAATCACCCATGAGCAATTGGTGCAGAAGATAGTGGATAATGAGGCAGACAAGACCATGTTCTTCATGCTAGATGAAGAGGGGCACACTCTTGGAAGACTGTTGGGGTGGAGAGTAGCATTATCTAACAAAGAAGAATTGCCAAAGCCAGTGCTGAGTGTGGGATATTTTTTTTCAGTTTGTTTTATTACTAATGAGGCTCTGACAACTGTACCCAAATAATACTACTTTGTTTCAGTGAATTCACCTACTACTATGACTGTTTTCAGTGTACAAAAGCACTCTACTGTGGCATAGTTGTGCAAGTGTGGTTTGGCATGATCAGAGTTGCTGCACTTAGAGATATCTACTCAAGTGTTGGATCAAGAGGGGTGAATTCACTTTGTATCAGGTGAACTCACTTGAGATCAGTTTGTTGAAGTTCTAGTAATGTACATAGGTTCAGTACAGGTATGTGGGTGCTTCTATAAGCATTTTATGTGCTCCAAGGGCTATATCAAGCTGGTCTTGGGCTCAGTCTACACTGCCTTGAGTTGTATGACTCTACCAAAGTGAAACTACAGCACAACTGCTGGAAGAACAGCCACCAAAACCATCTTCTGTAAAGTATGCAGGAGAACTAAACATAGTAATTCTCAACACTATCTTTAGTTTTGAAGGTCATATCAGCTGAATGTTTCCTGATGAATTGAATCAAAGCTTCAGTAGTAACTTGAGGAGCAACATCAGTAGAACCAAAGAGCTGTAAGAGTCAGGCCTTAGTCCAGGTCTTGTTGGTAGTATCTGGATTGAACTTGGGCATATATAGCGGATGACTTCCTTGATGCAATCTGAGGAGTGCTGATAGATGTAGTCGACCAGATTATTATCATCTGCAATGTTAGCAGCACAGCCATGAGCTTGAATCTTGCAAAGAAAATTAGTGGGGTATTTGCCATTGAAGTGAGGAGCATTCTGAGTACCTTCAATAGGCATAGGCATAGCAAGTAAATTGATACTTGTAGTTGGAGTGAGATTAGACATCCTAGAAGAATTAAAAGCGAGTAAGTGTTCAAGAAAAGATTCAAAGAGACTTAACTGATTAATGGTACATCTTGAGATTAGTAACTAGTAGAGCTTGCAAGTAACAGATTCTGCAGTATAGAACTTGCAGAAGATGATTCTAGAGTATAGAACCTGTAGGGTCAAAAAATGATGGTGGTTGAGATGAAAAATGATGATGTGGTGTAAGTGATTGATGGACACATTGATGACAGCAGTGGGTGCTTAGCATTTAACAATGTTGACCAAGGTTACCTGAAAAGGCAAGTTGGTTCAGTAGATTGATGAGTCCCTCAGAAAACCAGATATTCCCCATGTTGGCCACCACTAATGTAGAGGGAACTGTTGTGAAGGTCAAATAATGAGGAAGAAGGTCAGGGACAGGTGTGTGAGTAGCAGAGAAAGAGGTAAGAGGATGTTGGAGTGCTTGGAGGTGTTCACAATTGATTGAAGTAAGAAGTTAGTGTTGAATAAAGTGATGAAGTTGATGAAACACTTCTTCAACACTAAGTCCAACAAAATATACAAAGTCTGCTTTGGCACTCGAATTATGCTTATTCTACTGCACATACACTTGCATTCATGTTTATTTATCTTTTAGTTTACTTATTGAACCTACCTATGGTGTATGGGCATGTAGGAGTATGTAAAACACATATTTTTGCATTTGTAGACAGTACTTTAATGCCTTGAGTAATCTATGTCACAATAGATACAAACAAACAGTTACATGTCACAGAGAGTTGACACTTGGAACACATTCTCAATACAAAAGTTACTCTTATCAACACTTTTGGGTGACTGTGAGTTCTAGTCATTGTTATTGATCAGTTTTACTGGTAATACTTTGATATAGAGTCTAACAGGGTGGCCTGAAAAATTGCTTGACTCAGGTTATGTGCCAGATTCTGAGATGCATTGAGAATGACTTGCATTAGCATCGGACATCTTGAAGATTAGGCTCCATATAAGTTTGCCTGGAGTTTTGTGAGCTTAACCTTGACGTGCAATTCACCTTCACAAGAGGACCTTAGCACATTTGCCCAGGATCTAGCACTTGAGATGCCGTAGGGCTCTGATTGTGTTCTGTAATGGATTGCTCAGAATGTGTCTACCAACATGATTGCCATTATATGTATCCTTTTGTATGTTGACTGGAACTACATATGTCCATTCCTCCAGTGCCCAAGAGGTGGATGACACTCACTGAGGGTGAGAATTATGAACAGACCCTACTTTGGCTCCATTGAACACACCCTGGTTGGTCCCTAGTAGTATCTCCTGACACCCCTGACTCAGACTGTCTTTAGGGTGTCAACCCTTGGCCATGTAGCTGCACACCATCAGCTCCCCAAAAGCAGACACAGATCCTCACAGAATATTCCTTCAGAATCTGGGAAAGAAAATGCAAAGGAGCAGAACACCAGATCTGTGAATATTATAACTCAAGACTTGCCATAGCCAGGAGGAAGGAGGATTCACAGCTCATAGGAATTCTTCAAGTGCAAAAGGAAGAGGCACTAGAGAGACTAAAAGTTTCTGTGAACAGTAAGAGAAGCCAGTCCCAGTTCCTTTAAAATATTTGTGATGATACTGCAGTTTCTACAGGAGCACATGTACTGACACGAGCTGCAGCAGCGAGAATGGTCAAGTCCCAAACAAGTGAAGTACCATGAAGTCTAGGCTTGCAATATTGTATGGTATAAATACAGAAATGCCTCTTTAGAAAGCTGGTTATAATGATTGCATACCCAATTAATCAACAGAGGATCCTGTTCTACTCTTGTACCCACAATGCATATCTACCTCTCTTCCCCACTTGGAGCAACTACAACAGACTCAGCCAGGCTGTTCAAGGCTGTTCACATGCATTCATTCCTCTCACCTTGCCCAAGGACTTTCCAGTCCAACTGGGAACATCAAACTCAGGATCTCAGCATGTGCAGTTTACAACTTCCAAGGCCCTGGAATTTAACATTCTTGAATTATTGGTCTAGTCATGAAGGTCAATGTGGTCCTCCCTTGTCACTTTTTGGAAGCTATTGTTGCATTTGTGGTTCACAACTCCCAAGGGCTACTTTCAAGTTAATTCACCCCTTCCATACACACCAGAGAGTTATACTGGCTCGGGCATCACTTGGGACTGATGGCAAGAGAAGGCCTTAGTTTTGGTGGCATTGTACCATCAACACCACCTAGAAGGAATGCCATTTCCTGCCTTCAGAGGGGGTCTACAGGCGTGAGGCTTATTTAAGATGGTGAGTTCTTTGACTTGGAAACACTATGACCATGCTGATTAATGTTCATTTTGATAGTCATAAAGCTGAAGGTTGTACAAAGCACAATGATACTTAACAAATGAAGTACTACCAGCTTCAATTCTGGGGGCATCCTCATTCAAATAGCTCGTTTATTGTTGGGGTTGTATGATGAGTCTGGCTGTCCATGTCCTAGATATGCAGGTGCATCACATTTACCTGGCCAAAGAGTGAAGGAACCAAATCAAAATATTCTGTGTCTGACATACCATACTCTGGCATTCCACAAAGAGTTGTTGATAGACTGCCACTTCAGATCTGTCTGGGGTGTAGAAGCAATCTTTTCGTCAGTACTGCATCCTGTTCAAGTCTAGCTGTAGAAGAAAACTGCTGTGGTGTTTGCTAGAAAAAAACAGGAGGAAATTGATATCAGAACCTGGTGCAAAAGATGTGGAGAATGTACCACAGACAGAGGATAATCATACAAGACACCCAGCAAGCTGACCTCCTCTACAATCGAGATTCCAAGCCAAATGATGCGAGCATGGATTCTTTGTTGTGAATAGGTTGTGAAAGTTTCATGTACAAACTAACCTGTGAAACGAGTCAGTGTATGAATAGAGGACTTATGATGAAACGTACCATCACTATGAGGATATGAGTAACATGGGATGTGTGTTTCCACTGTGACCGTTGGGGTAGTATAGAGATGAACATGGGCTGGGAGTTCAGGACATTTTCATAAGCTTGAATTTTGAATGGGACATTGTGAGCCAATCGGTGGGAACATCCAAATGTCTAGGGATGCAGAAAATCAGCCTTGGTAAGAAAAACACACAGGGGAGAGAACATACCAATACTGCTAGTAACACCTCTCCACCAAACCAAATAATGCCTTGTAATCCCATAGCTACTTACACCTGACTAGTAGTCCATGGATTTGCAGCCCATCTGTTATTGTGTCCACATGATCCCAGTTTTGAAGATGAGATGTGTGAGATGAGTGATGTTGAGGAAGCTGTGATTTCTCTCTGATGCGCCTCTTGCTCTCAGTCCTTTTCCACCACAATCAGTTTTTCTGCTACTCACAAAGTCGTCCAGTTCATCTCATTCATAGATATACGTGTCTCTCATGAACAGGTAGCAACTGGTGCATATTCTGTTGTCTCTATTGGCTAGTATCTATGGATGGATGACTGATAGTCTCCCTAGTACCTTGTCCATGAAACCTTCTCCAACACTCTGACATGAGCTCTTCAGTCAACTCCAAAGATCCTCTCCCCTCCTCCATACAAAACATTCAGTAATTCTGCATTGACATTAGCTCTGACATGCTTGAATTTCCTGACACCTCAACTTTTATGCTGACTCCTGTTCATTGGTCACCACACCTCCAAGTTAAAATTCACAATGCTCCTGTTATTGTCCACCATTTCTTGAACACCTATTGATATCCTTCCCAACTCAACTTGACTTCTCAAGCTCACTATCCGCAGCTTGTTCTGTTCAAAGGCACCATTGCAGATGAGAACCTTGTTATCCTTTTCCTGGTTCTCGATCTTGGGTGGTTGAGCATAGAACAGGCAGTTTCGAAGGGTTTGGTACCATTTGTTGGTTGGGTAGGCTCAACAAAGAACAAGAACAGCAGAGTCTCACCACTGAAAACTCAAACCTGCAATCCCTGTACCACACCTGACATGGTTTTCAATAATACACCAACCTTGTCCTTACTCCTCACATCCTCCCACTCCAATGCCATCCAAATCCCTATCCAAACATACACTGTGGTAGGAATCGTTGACTCATACATGGTTTCACACTATGTTTTCTCGTTTATCATTGGACTTATTTTCGTTTACTTAATTTCCATCACATCCATAGTTATTGTTTTGTCTCATTTCACTCTCTTCTTACACTTTCACACACATCCAATCACTTTCATTGGCATGTAACAACAAAACCAGACACCTGGTGGTGCCAGGATTGAGACAGATGTTGCTGCTACATCTGATACCACACTCAAGCTGTCATGTCTGACATGGAGCCTGCCCACCTTCATTAGCCAAGCCAGTGGTGCTCTTTCCAGAAGCCAGGCATACTGTAAAGACCTGGACTGCAATAGATAGTATAGAATAGAAAAAGAATAGAGAATAGAAATACAAGACCAGTTACAGCCCATCTGAACTATTGTTGGGGTCAATGACAACACAAACAAAGCCAAATTGAACACTGTGAGGCACTAGGAAGACTATATCGCTAGGTGGATTGAACAAATATAGCCAGAGGTGGTTGAAGTAAACACGGTGAGCACTGAGGATAACCATACAAATGTAGGCTGAGAGGTTTACAGTGTTAATTCCAAGACTACTGATCTAGATACAAGTACATCATTTAAATATGAAAATAGAGTTTGTACAGAACAAATGATTGTAAATATTATATATATGGTGATGAAACTTAGGTGAAGATGTTAACATGGTATTATTATGACAGTTTACGGCTATGAAGGCCACCTAGCTTGGTTAAAAAGGTTGGGGGTGTTCTATAGTCCTTACATTACCCCCTCCTCAAGACCTGAGCCCCTGCGAAGTAGCTGAAAGCTGTTGCTAAGCTGGTCAGCCATCACCTGAGTCTGTTACCTGATATGTGTGGGTCCCTGTTGGTTCAAATTTGCAACCACAGTTGAGTCACCAATTCCTTTCCTCAACCACCATCATGAGCCACTCCTCTATGCCTTCCTCTTCTCAAATGTCCGACACTGAGACCACTTATGTACCTAGTACACAATCTATGACAATCAGCCTGGGATCTTGTGCAGCAGAGTGGTGCTTCTTTTCCCCTTGAACTACACTTCCAAAACTGGCTCATCTTTCTTGCCACTCTTGAACATGCTCATATGCCTGACTTTAATCACTTCATTTTCAAACGCAAATATGCTAGTTTTGCACTTTATTATTGTTGCATAAACCCATTATTAGTGGATATTGGTACATGGTATGCCCCACATGGGTATCTGACCACCACTAGTACTTCTACCAGTGGTTGTCTAAGTACAATCACCTCCTGAAAACTGTAGGGAGAAGGTCCCTAAGTGAAATCACTATGGACTACACCTAGATTACCTACCAGACGCACCAAAGGGATACTTTTAAGTTAATTTACCCCTTCATACACACCAGAGAGTTATACTGGCTCAGGCATCACTTGGGACTGATGGCAGAGGGGAAACTGATTGGAAATCACCAATGCCGGATATGGCAAGGGTTTAGAGACCTGTTGGCTGAAGTTGAACCTATTGATCGGAGTGGAGGCAAAGCTGTTCGAACTGTTGTTACAGTGGCGGAAGCAACGGGGACTGTGGAGGATTCTGCCCCCCCACTTGCATGTTACACGTTGTATGTGGTTATCATACAAATAGATTGCTATTGTCTGATCAGAACTCTACCCAAGTCAGGCCCTAGCGCTTGTTTATGAGTGGTGGGTGCCTATATCTAGTCAGCATCAATGCACAGTTACAAAGATAACAAGTTACTCACCAATAAGCCTAGACCGTTAACCACCCCTGTATTCAGTGTGAAGAGCTTGCCCTGTTGACTGCCCACTTGCTGTTTAGCTGTGAAAGACAAGACCTCCCGCAACTGTAGAGGAAAAGTTATCAAGGTAAATAAGAGGTACTGTCTGCTTTGGGTGCTTTCAAATTGGGAAGGATGATTCCCACACCTTCTGGAAAGGGAACAGGCCACTTTTTTCAGATCTGGAGATATTCCCACACCACTTTTGGCATCCCAAAATGGAAGGTGCTCTTTCCATGATGTAACAGTGCACTTTTTGGGCGCTTTTTTTGCGGAAAAATTATTCCCACACCTCCTGACATCATATGGGTGCCTCCCTACTCCGCTTTTGGCTTCCCAAAATGGAAGGTGGCCTTACCTCACTATTTTCCACATGGAATCAAATCATTGGGGGGCTATTGGGGCATGCTGGGGCTATAAAAATTGCATTTTCAAGGGAATATGTTCTAATATGTTCTAAAAGCATGCCCCTGCAATTGGGGGGCAGGGGAATGCAAAAAAGTGGTCCAAATATGGTAATTCAGGAAAATGGCCTGCTGGATCTTGGGCTACAGGCCAGATATTGACATGGGGTAAGTTGGAGGACCTAGATACATTAAATACAAGCCTGGGGACACTAAATAGTACATAGATTGGTGGGATAATGGTGCTTAAATATTATAAATACTGAAAATCTCCGAAATTAGGGGAATAAAATTACAGAATGGGATGTAGTGCAGATAGGGCTTAGATATTGTGAATCAGAGATGATATATATGTCCCCTTGATGGGTTTACAGTCCTGGGGAGCTGCCTATCTTTCCAGATTTACTACAGCTAAATTCGCTTTTCTTGGACATTAGTAATACTATACCATAGGGAATGATTGGGATGGGCTAATTCTTGTTTATAACCCACTTTTGGGTGTATAGATGATGAATATATACTTGCCCAAGCACTCCTGTATGTGCAACACCTTGTTTAATCCAATATATTGTACAGTTATGTAACACAGGCAGTAGCACATGAATAGCATCTCAGGGAAGCATCCCAGCACCAAGGAGAGTTCAGAATTGAGTTCAGGCACCCAAAATACACTTTCCTACTATGAAAGAACATTTTTTGAATACATCTGTATGTTGCTACATAAAAAATACATAAAAAATCGCATTTTTAGGGGTTTTTTTGTACTGGAGCATGGAGATTGCTCCGAAAATCACCAAAAATGAATGATAGACTGTTCACTATGCATAGAACAGGAATATCAACTGCCTCCATGAATTCAATCACAGAAATCCTTATGCCAGATGCATCAATTCCTGCATAATTACAGAAAACATGTACTATGAATGTAGTATTGCAAGGAGTGATCTGGGGGCTTGGGGAACCTCAAAATCAGATTCAGGATGAAAAATCAGTTAAGAATATATCCAGGTTTGAAAGAAATCCATCCACACTTGACTTCAATATGCATACATCAAGTTAAATGTACAATCACCAGAGCAAACAATAGCTCCTGGACAAGTCTATCAAAGTCCTTGTCTGGGAACAAGCCCTCAAAGCAGGGCAATGAACACTATAAAACAATTAGATGAGTTCATTTCAATGGGGAAGTAACATACCTAGAGAATGTCTTTGTAATCACAACCTGCAAGTTTCTTCATTTCAGAGACATTGTCATGAGTATCGTATAATTGAATGGCCAAAGGTTGGTGTGTGATGAAAGCTTCAAGAAGTTAGAAATAGTATAAGGAAATAACCTGTTGCACTCACTGATAATCAAGATTAGCTACAGCAGAGTTTCCTATGCTGTAGAGGAGATGAATGAGAAAAGCTTTCTGTACATTCAGTTCAAACTCATGAAGCAAGTCAACAATGAGTAACAAGTACACATCAAAGCCATGCTCCAAAAAACTTGTGGAAAATGTGTTCTAAAACAATAGTTAGCAAAATGGTATGATTTGAAAATCTAACACATACTCGTGATGGTGTCATTGACTCACTGTCCAGGAGTATCTTGACCTTTGCACCCTCTGGTTTCTTGCCTTGTTCAAAGATCAACCTACAAGCTTCTTCAACCTCCTCCTGACACTCTTTGGTGTCCACTCGCTGGTGAACTATACACAGTACTTTATATCCTGTTTGGTTCCCAGTAGGCAAACGTCCCCCTTTTGAACCTTGCAATGTACATAAAGGCAGTTGCCCAAGTGTTTGATGCAGATGATGGTAACTCTAGAAGATACCTCAGTACATATCTTGACATGGAGGTAGATACTTACTTTTCAACATAGTTGGCAGAGTATGCAAAGAATTCAAACAAGAATTTGCATAGTCTGGCATCTGCACACTTGAATACCTTACCGTCTCTGTATGCCTTGACAACCTCAGATTTGAGGATCATGGCATAGCCGGCTTGAATCACCTCTCGGTTGAGGAACTGCATGATCTCTTCAGAGGGTATAATGCCAAACACTTCCTGGTACTTGTTCTTAACAAGATCAGGAAACTAAAATCAATCACATTAGCCACATGTCAATCAAAGTAACTGAAAACTCACTTTTGGCAGATATGCCAGGTGCAGAGCTGAGAAATTCATAGGCTGCGCTTGAGGGTACTTGGAATAGTTGGCTATCCAGACATATATTGGCCAGAGTTGTGCTGAACCAAAATTGGTGAGGTGTGTGGCATCTGAGAATAGAATCAACCACAATATGATGGCCTCAATTTCTTCATCATCCAACCCTTCCATCTGAGCTCATTCGATGTTGATAGCTCTATTTGAGGTATATGACTTGCCATAGACACAGGTGAATGTTTGATCCTGGTGTTCAGCAAAGAGCTTAAATGCCTTGAGATGATACTCATGAAAATTCTGGTCCTCAACTGCAGATCTGATTAAACCTAGCAAGTCTCAGTACCAAAATTCCATCTCAAACTTTGGAGCTTCCTCCTCTGATGTGGTAGTTTGATGTGGACATGGCATGGGGATAGAAATCTTTCCCTTTTGCCAGACATCACTTGCAGACCACAGTAGAGTTTTCTGGGCCACAGCTTGCTCAGCTATATGCCTATCGAGACACTTCTTCTCAGTAGCAGCATCAAATCCTGCAAGATCTTGACTGTGAAAGTCAGGGTTGGACAAGCATTTAGCAAGGTCATTTAGAGAATCATTGGTGATGGTCTTCTTCTGAGCAGACCAGTCAATGAGTTCATATGATGCTGCAGAGCTGAATGGATGCCAATATGGCTTTACTGGCTCTTTCTTCTCCATGAGACCCATAGCAGATGCCAAGTGTTTGCTACAAGAAGGGCGCTCTTCTCCTGTATCAACCATGGGTGTATCTACAACATCAGCATCCTTGATATCAATATCAGGGCAATGTGAAGGCAGTTTTGTATCATAGATACGGAAGAGCCTATGGTTGTTAGGCTGAGTGTGGACATATGTGCATTGTATTGAAGGTGGTTGTTGGTGTTTGGGGAGCAGGTGCAGGACTAGGTGGCTGAGGTGGTGGTGGTGGTGGTGGTGGTGGTGGAGTAGGTGGAGTAGGTGGTCATGTAGTTGCACTTCTGACCGCATTCTTGAATGTGCTCAAGAGTGAGCTAATGCTATATTGCTTGAATTGTGATGGAGCCTTTCTCTTCTGCTTGCCAGAGATAAACCTCAGTGAAAACCTGCACGATTCTCACCGATTGATGTCAATTGATGTTGCAAAAATAGATATCAATAGATAAAATGAGCATAAAGCGATACAAATCACCAAATGTTTTCTTTTATTTCTATTCATAGACTCGCTACCAGTCGCGTTCGCCGTGTGTTGCGGGGACAAGCGGATTTATTTGTACTTGATGTGTTGTTGTTTGGTGGGCAAATAAGGTACACACGGCGAAGCGACTGGTCCAATTCGCACGGTTTTGAGAGAGTCACCAATTGTGACAACGGACTTAGAATTCTCGCGTGCCGTATACCCCGCTTTACACCTACGTTTCCTTTCCCCTCCGTTATTCTGTCGTCCGATTGTCATCCACTAGGAATTCAACCAAATTTCATGTACATTAATCAAGTCACAATGGAAATACACTATTCAAGACCCAAATTACGACTATTGGCCTTCGGAATTCATGTTTGCGTGCTCTTCTGTTACTCCTTCACATCTCGTGCTCGGCCCCTCATTTGTGGCTGTGTTGGAGCGGAATAGGGCAGCGTAGGGATTACCTGTCAGCTGTGAGGTCGCCGGAGGTTGCTGGACAGGTGTTTGAGGTGCAACTTGCCAGTAATTTGGGCTGGACCAGTAAGTTGACCATGCAGCTTGCTGGTAAGATACTATGTGTGGATTGGTAGGCGTCTGGGGCATTTGAGAGTGATTTCTGGGCAAGGGTGAAGGATTGGAGCTATGCTGGTGGGGAGTAGAAGCTTGTGAAGATACTGGTGCAGGGGTGTTTGGTGGATTGGGTGTCGGCATCTTGGTTGGGCGGGATTTGGTTGTAGGTGGGTCTTTGGCTTGTCTTTTCTTTCCTGCTGACTTATTTGTCTTTGATAGCAGTTCACCCATGTCAAAAGTGTCCAGATAATCCATTAACTCCGACCCATACCGCTCAATCCATCTCCACTGCCCTCCGAGCTTTTTCTTCAGCTCTTCTGGTGTGTTGATACGCCCTACTGACGACAGTAGAGTAACCAAATTGTCGCCCAGGATACCAGATGTGCCCCACAGTACATGAGGAAAGTCTCGTTGATGTATTGTCCGACGCCATGCGATTAACTTCTGCGCGGTGTTCTGGTTTCGATCACCAGACTTTGGGCCTTGAGGTTGATGCGTTGACTTGGCGGGAGGTGCTGGCCGCACTCGATTGAATAGACCGGGATCGCAGTTATCACAACATGGAACTGTTGGGGCTTTTGTTCAGGTAAGCCACTTGGTCGTCTCATATGGAGCGAAAATCACCTACCTGATTCTGATTTGTTCCCATAGACTTGATTTAGGAAAGTACGGCGACATTTTCCAGTCTGGACAAAGGCATATAGGCCTTCGTCTGTTGCTGATGGGTCAAACCTAGGCTGGTACACGCGTACCACTGCATCGTTTGACCGATTATGTGATCCCCGTTCCACACCACGCTCTCTTGCTCGCACCTTGGCTTCTTGGTCACTCTTCTTCTCTGCCTTCCCAGGCTTCTTCTTCCGTGGCTTCCCTTTTGTCCTCTTCTGTTCTGAAGGGGCTATACTTTCCGTGTCGACATAGTATGCGGTCTGCTCAGCAAGTAAGACTGCAAGCCCTTCGCTGATGCCCCGAGCAGCTCGACCAGCACGCTGTACAAATGATGAGATGGAACCTGGGAGCTTCCACTGGACAACGACTTCGATGTCTGGAAGATTGCAGCCCTGATCAGGATACAGACTTGTAAGCGGTATCATGATAGTATGATGCTTGAACATAGCTTACCATTCCTGCAGCATCAGTACATATTAACACGCGAACCTCCCCACGACGGAACTGATTCATCACCTCGGTTCGATATTTCTTCGAGAATGCTGCGCTATATGGTCTGATTAATCCCTGGGTGCATAGATGTTCCGGAAGGGTTTCAGTGAGATAATCTTCAATGTCGATACCCTGAAGCACGCTGTCTGCGTAAATGAATGTTTTCGGTATGTCTTTCGCCATTGATGTTGACTCGGGAATGACAAAGCTGAGGTCCTGGTAGCTGTTTATTGGATGTTGAATGGAGCGAACAACAAGAGAGACATTGCGGCGGTCATTGCCGACATCAAGGTACATGTAGCTGTCCTTTCGAAACTGGAGCTTCGTGATGACATCCTGACGTATTCTCGCAGCTAGTGTAGCAGACATTGCAACCACTGGTGTCCCACGGGGTAGCAATGCTCGCGCTTGGCCTAGTTCACCATACTTCTTGCGGAACTCAGAACCCCAGTGTGAGATAACGTGTGCTTCATCAATGACCATTGACATGACTCGTGAACGGAAGTCGGTGTTGCGTAGAACCCCGTTGATGAATCGCTTTGATAAAAGCATCTCTGGGGAGATGATCACAATGCGCCATCGGCCCTGTGAGATGTCCTTTGACACTGTAAGTTGCTGTGCAGAATTCGAGTCCGATTCAAGACTCACCTTCATTATTTCCGGTGTACAGCCACCATACGCTGAATTGATAGCCACAGCATCGAGGTTGAATTCATTCTTGAAGGTGTCGACCTTTTATATGGTAAGATACTGACTTTTTCATCAAGTTGAACTGTACTTACTTGTTCTTCCTACAGAGCAATGAGGGGCGAGATGAAAATTGATACCTTATTAGCGGCATCGGGATGTGCAAATGGCCCTGCAACTGCTGCCGTCTTGCCCATTCCAGTTCCAGCATGTATCAAAACATCTTCGCCTACTAATTGAGCAATTGTCGCCTGGAGCTGAAACTCTCGAAAATCATATGCCAGCTTGAAATGTTCGCGAATACGCTTTGAGAAATCTTTGAGGCTTTGACGCTTAGGGCAAGCCCAAAGGGGCTTTGAGCTACTGCTCTTCTTGCGTGCAATGATGGTGAAGGTATAGGAGACGAAACGTCCGGGACGGTCTCATGTCACAGTGACAAAAAATTTGCTTCCGTTTGACTCATGTCCCTACCACCATCCAGCCCCCCGCCTCCTACCGACGTCGAGGACAATGAATTCGATGATGAAACCCTCACTATCGACTCAGACAGTGAAGATGGCATCAAGACTCCTACAGGGAAGAAGTTGTGGACTCACGGTCAGCTCGTGTATGCAGACGGAAGTGATCCAGGGGTCATTTGGACCGATCCCATTACAGGCGACACTCCAACACACAACCATATAATCAGGGAGAAGAGCACCAGGAAACAGCTTCAGACAATTGCTTCCAAGCATCTGCCACAACCTGTAACCAAAGCGCAACACATCACCTTATCAATGAAGGGCCTCTCTCGGCATGGAATCAACACCTATGATGTGATGGACCATATATTCAATCCAAAAAATAAGCAAGGCTTCTTTCGCTATCATGGTTTCTTCAACCGAGCGGGGAATCTCACCAATATTCTCAACCATTTTGCGAGCCGAAGGAACCCTGAGAGTGTTCGGGACGAGCTGGATGCTTGGGCTATGAAGCATGTTAGGAGCATGATGAGGAAGGAAGCCCGAGACATTACTGCATCTGGGATGCTTCAGAGCATCAAACAACCTTTGAACGCAAGTACTGTGCTGGATTTTGACCTAGCACATGTGTTCCAAGTTCTCAAAGAACGGACTGCATGTGTTACCACATATATCCTGACTGGGATCACCAAATCCCGCCGGAGAGAGAATGATGAAGAGGATCGCGAGGAAGTATCTGACCGGGATCGTCGAACGCAGTTGGTATGTCTTTGACGTGATTGCTGTCCAATTAGCGTTGTTGAGATAAAGCACTAGGTCACGGCTTCTGTGATACTTTCATGTCTCGGAGAATATAGTATCAAGAACAACTTCCACAAACGCATAATGGGGCTGTACCTCTATAGCACTGGCTCACAGCGTCAGCAAATATCAGTTTTATCTCATGTGGGGATCACTGAGAGCTACAGCAATCTTATCGCCAAAGATACACGCTCCAAATCCACACGCGAAAAGGATGCAGTCCAGGAAAGAGACTCGTCTACCGTTGCAGGGGAAAGTGCCACTCAAAATGGCGCCACAGTTACCACTTCTGCAGACCCTACTACCAAAGCTTCGCTCGCGCCTGCCAGGGTATCAGGCCCCAGACCAGGAACTCTACGCCAATTGTCTACTTCATGTCGAGGGGTTACACGATCAGTTACCTCTGTTGGCTTGTATGGGACGGTATGGGATAATATCAACATGAATTATGTGAACGCAGAGCAAATAATTGGGAGACACAGTGCGTATCCACAACTTGAATGATTGTCACTCTAGCACCATTGACCAATGGGATTAGCAACTCAGGAAAACGGGACCTGTGCAACCGTTTGGCCTCTTCATAAGGCTACTGCTCAAGACATGGAACTGAAGTCTCTTGTCGACTCGTTTGATAAAGCTGGACCTCTCACAATTGACCACATTCTCCACACGAATCAGGAAGCAAGTTTCTTCCGCAAATGTCTCATCTACACCATTCTCCGAATCATTCTCCAGTACGGTGGTGAAGGCTTTCACAAATTTGCAGATGACCTCGCCCAGACAGCCCCCAAATCCCCTGAGTGTATTGACCTGCACCAGACCCCACTCTATACACTGCCTGCAATGGATATTGATGAATCGACCATTGTTGGGAATGCCGAAGTTGACGAAGCAATTGTAAAAGAACTGGGTATCCGAGAGCATTGGTGGTTTGCAAAATGGTGGCGTCTCATATGTGGTGATCAGCTCTCAGTTGCAAGGCTTCAGTCTTTGGCAAGTCTTCGGGCAGGAAAAGAAGGTGGTTATTCAGGTTTTGGGTGGTTGGTATTGATGACAGGCCTATTTCACGTCAAAATCGCAGATATGCACGGCATGTTCACAGCTCACTGGGGGAAGAACAACGCAGGATCTAATCCTGGTTGCCTAGCTTTTCATAACACACAGCTCCACCGTCTCCCCATCTCTCCAACATCTCTTCCAACATTCAGGACTTGTCGCGATCTGGTTTTTACCTCTCTCTATGCACGGGTTCTCCATTGTCTTCTCCTGGTCTCTGGAAAGGCTTCGCTTGAAGATTACCTGAAGGAAGACATTGACTGGACGGTTCTTCATGGACATGCATGCCAGATTTTCGACACATATGCCAATTCAAAGACAGTTGAAGATCTCCGGAACAATCGTAGTGAAGGTGTTTCGAAGGGTGATATGATTTACGAGAATGCACTTCTCTTCATGCGGGACGCCTTGATCTCCAGAGAATTCTCGGATGCGATCAAGGCTGGAGACTCGGGAAGGGTTGTACTAGTGCTCAAGACATGGGCCCTCAGTTTTCGCGCAAACGGGCGAACCAAGTACGCACATGAGATGCTAATCCTGATACATAACTTATCAGTTGTATGGCCACCTGCCGTGAAGTGAGTCTTTGCTGGTCTCAGGAGTCGTTAAACTAATCAGTATGATTGTATAGGGCTATCGTGTTGAATAATTGGTTACTTAACCCTACCGGGCGCCCTAATTCTTGGGTAGAGGTTGATCTCGTTCAGGAACACTTCAACTTCTGGATAAAGGTATGTAAAGAGGATATATTTCGATTGAATATCACGGAATTGACAGTTTGTAGTCGTACTACAAGGCTCATGGAAGTAATGCGTCATGGGAGTGGCTAGGAATGATTGCGCCATGTGTACCAGTTCTCCGACACCTTGCAAACATGATGAAGGGTGCTCTTGGGGTCGATGTTGGAACCAAGCATGCTCCGCCGAACCTGACCAATGACATTGAGGTATTGATGAAGAGTCTAAAGGAAAATGGTGTCTATCAGTTGGATACCAACCGTAAACCATTGGAGGATGATGACGCACCTGTGGTTGACACTATAACCACTGGCCTTACAAGCCTCACCCAGACAACCTCAAACCCCATCGACGAATATAACCGGACCTTTGTACGCCTTCAACGACGACGACGGATGACCCCCGTAGTCGGTAACCCATCTACACAAGCCGAGTCCTCAACACAAACCACTGCGGATGAAATGATAGTGGAGACTGCAAGTTCAGAAGGTCAACAACAACCCACAACAGCAGAAGTGGACGACAACTTGCCAGAGGAGGTGCATGAAAGTGATAGTGACCCGGATGACTTGGAGGATGATGTTGATTACGGTGAGGATGATTTAGAGGAGGAAGAGGATCCAACATTGGAAAGAAATAGTGCCAAAGATGTATCAATGGACATGGACAATGATTGGGAAGGAGAGGAAGGGCTAGATATTGAGTTGTTGATGCTAGGGTAGATCGCGCAGTATTCGTCGAAAGTGAGCTGTCAAAGTCCGCTGTCACAAAGCGTGACTCTCCTAAAGGCCTGCGAACTAGACCAGCCGCTCCGCCAAAGTGAAAAGCGAAGCCACGTGGCGGTGCGGCTGGTCACGAGCCTATTCTATTCATATTGATTTGTCTCCAAATGGTAGCTACAGCATTGTTCATGAAATGTAATAATCCTTTTGAATCACTACGAATCACCATTATACCTCCCTGTTCTGACCTTCTTGTGACTCAGACTTGGGGAAAATTGACGCTGCATAAAGCTAGCAGAGGCCACTTGCAAGCCTGAGACAGCCTATCTCAGGTCGCTTTTGCTTTCTTGCCATGATTCTGCATAACTGTGTGAGATAGAAGAATGAATAATTCGGAAGACCACATACCACTGCTTTGCTCTTTGCTTGCCTTGCTGCTTCTTCCCTTTCTTTATAGTTCTGGAGTAAAATGTGTTAATGAGAAAGGATATTTGCTGGTAAATGAGTTTTATACGTACCTGGCCCTCCGGTGTATTTCTGATCTTGTTCCAGTAAGTGTCGAAGACTCCTTGCTTTGCATCAGGATATTTATCTTTGTACTCCTGTGCACATAGATTTCTGTTGAAGTGGTGATTAATAAGAGGTAGTAAGGCAGACACCTAATGACACACTTTGCCTGGCTACTGTTTGTGATTCGGAGTGGTTGGTTACTTTTTTCATTTATGCCATGGGCAGGAGTGACTGGCGGAACTGTGGATGGTTCTGGGACGGCACTCGATGGTGGGTTGAGGTTAACTGTAGGAGCTTCTGCCATTTCCTTGTAACCATTGTCTGTTTTGACTTTGAACAGGAACTGATTAATAAACATCAAGTATGTAGTTGATATATTGTGCACCTCCATGAGCAGCTTTGGTACTGTTTTTGGGTGCAGCAACAGCTGTGTCACCTTGTCCCAGAATAGGTGATGTTGTTCCAGTGTTCTTGCTGCTGCCAAGTCGGTCAACCTCAGTACTATCCTCAACTGGTTCTGAACGAGCTGAAGAAGCCAGCGGGTTTTTGTTCACTATCCTGTAGATGTGTTCAGCCAATACTGAGTGGAGAACATAAGTGGATACACGTACAATGGATTGACAACCTGATCGTGATGACCGCCAGCAGAGTGAGTGAAGAACACACTAACGACCAACTCGTACATACCTTGACTGCCACTGCCTTGCCCAGGGTACCATCTGATGAGACTCTCGCCTTCTTGTTCTGGTCGCTGTCATCATGCATGCTGTTGATCCCAGAGTCAACGTAGGAGAAGTCACATTTTGTGCATGGTGCCGGTGATGTGATGCTCGTCAATCCACTTTCTTCTGGCACTCCAAGCTCTTTGTCTATAGGCTCTTCTTTTGGCTCCTCCTTTGCAATGGTGGTTTCAGCTCCCAGCACCTCTTCATATTGTTGTACTGACTATTGGCACTTGTGATTTCCTCATCTTGCGCTCGAATCCTTTGGTTAAAGAGGCACTGTGCACGACTGTGCATTTCCTTGTACTTCGGCTCAAGGTCCTGAAGCTGGGATTGGGCTTTCACGAGTTCGATATTGGTCAGTTGATATTCTTTCTGGGCATTACCAAGGTCGATAGTAAGCTGAATGTTCTTCGAATGTAGCTGAACGATGGTGTCCTGGAGGGAGTTGATTGACTGCTGCGACAGATCCAAGGCTTCTGTTAGCCTTTTAACTTTGTCATCTTGGTCAGCCGGAGTGTGCATTTCTATGCAGCCAGTTAGTGATGTAGAAGGCATGTGCTTAGAGGCTGTGATAATGCACCAATGTCCCAGGTACCCTTCCCAGAACTGATGAAATTGGCTCTTGAATCATACTCTGCAATGTCGGTGAACACAGTGGGGTACTGGCTCCTGCACAACATGAATGATCTTATAATATATCAAGGAACATTACACACACTGTTTATTGGGATCCAGGTTGGATTCATCTATAATGTCATCCGCTTGAGGGCCATACACCATGGAATCAGTGTTGTTGTCTCTAAAGCTTAAAAGGTACTATATAAGCTGTCGGTTATGGGGATCCTGTGGAAAATGCACCTTGAGATAGTCTCTGCCACAGGATTTTGCACTTGTGACATTGGTGGCTCTTTTCAAATGCTTCGGAGTACAAAGAAGGTGCAACACAGAGTTGTGTGGTGACAAGTCTACCACCCGAGAGCAGAATTTCAGCATGTTTTGAGGAAAGAGGCCCACAAGATGGACAAATTAGAGAATAGACACAAATCGACAATGTAGGCCAGCTTCGGGAAATTATGTACCTGGGAAATTGAATTTGGTTCTCAATCATTTTCAATAGGATCGCACATCCAGTAGAATACATCAATCATTCCTAATCTACCTGAATAGTGCATGTTTTCACTGGGGATAAACTCTGGCTCAGGTTCTGGCTCAGGTTGCACAGCTTGCATCTCAATGTCGGGGACATCTATGGGAGGAGCAGGGGGGAGGTGTTGGTAGTCGTGGTTTGGGATTGGATACAGAAGATCAGGATGTCGATGTGGATGGGCCAGCAACAGCAACAGGTTGTGAAGTGTGTTTCTGGTATATACATCAATAAGCCAGTACACATATGAAAGTTGATTTAACACATATCAATTTGCACTTCTTTGCCATCTGGAATATTCCCTGTATAATGTTGTTGCTTGGCTTGCACCATTGTTGATGGTTTGAAAGTGCCATCTCACTGCTAAAGACCTGTGTGCATGTGTGGCATCATTCCATGATGTATTAATGAGTGTCTACAGGGGTAGATCAGTGTACCGTCAATGACGACCAAGGCCATCTCTGCTTGTCATCCCCCTTAAGGTGAGTTCATTTTTTTTTTCACTCAAGGTTCATAATACACTCCAAATATACTAAATTTTCTATTTCTAGATGGCAGTGGCTCATCAGTTGCCCAAGGACGCATCAAACATGCCAACATCTGACCTTGCTGACATCCTATAGAAAGCATTCACTGCCAACTCAATCGTGGAAGCCCAGCAAAACACCTCATCATCTCATTCTTTGCCACTCTTGTCTCCACTATGATCACCGCCACCTCAAATCCCAAACAATGTACCTGTAGACGACAATAACGACATGTCTGATGTCAATGATTATGACAGTGTAGCTGACGACAAAAATTGCTGGGCTAATCGCTGGACCACAGCTGTCTATGGTAAAGGTGGCCAGCACATCGGGTTTTGGGACATTCGTCAACAATGTTTCCTCCCATTGTATACTCAGCTTCTGCCTGTAATTGGATCTGAGCAGGATGATACACAGGAAAAGGGTGAAGAGGAAGGATGAGGAAGGTGTCCAGGAAGAGAAAGAGATCATGGTTATAGAGCCAGTGGTCGTGGAGAACTTGTCAAGTGGGACATTGAGCTCATGTGTTCCAACAGTGCCCATTCTTTACTCTTCACCTCAATCCCCAACATCTCTGCCACCTACTTCCAACCATTCAGATTGGACAGGCACACACGAAGAGGTCATGCACCCCATGGCACCAGATACTACACAAAATCAGGAAGAGAATCAGATGGATGAAACTATTTGTGACTCGGAGCCAGTCAGCGCACCTGTGGAAGTTGATGATGGGCAGAAAGAAGCTACCAGTGATACAGTTGTTGGGATATGTGGAACAGATGATGAAGTGGATCAATTAGACATGGAGTGGATCAATGAAGCATACAACAAGCTACTCCAGGAGCAGCATGAGGAGGGACAGTGTAATGAGGAGATGATAACCAAGAACAGTTGTCAGACAAGTAAAAAACACAAAGTAAGTTGACAACCATGGTACCTCACAATGTATCTTACCTTTGTCTTTCTTAGAGACAAGAAGACTGGTATTCATCTGTTTCTTAACAATGAGGCTGCCGATACTGACAATGAAGGTGGCGCAGAAGATGATGATTCTGACCTTGAACAATTTATATCTAGAGACAGCAACAAACAAGAGCAGGGTTTAGAGGGCGAATGGATCAACATCACCACAATCATTGATTCTAGTGGTCAGGATGAGGCTCAGCAAGCCAAGTATCTTGCTCAGAATGTTAAAAATCATTATCTTGAGAAGCAGGCTGTGGAAACTCTGAGCACAGAGGTTATAGAGGGCCATGTATCCTCATGGATCATTTATTGCAAGGTAGTGTATTCAGATATACTCCTCTTGACATATTCCTAATTGTGTCTAACAGGAAGGACAAGAAGCACATGTATGTGATTACCTCAGAGGATGCAGAATTGCCTCTCCTTGGATCATCAAGACTCTTGTTCAAAAGCATCACGATGGTTTCATTTTCCTTGATACCAATAACCCAGTGCTAGTTTCCAAGCACCTGTGTGATTGTGTAGTAGTTACAAGGATCAATAACTTGCCGTACAAATCATTGGCAAATAAGTGTACCAAACTTGTCAGTGGGATCAAGATGGTGCAGATTGATCAATACAGGACATCTGTACCTGGAGATCATTACCCCACTGTTAACTTGCTCGAGCAGTATGAACAAGAGCGACAAGATTTACATTATGCTTCACGAGTTGGTACCTGGACCAGATTCAACACTGATCCAGATCTTACCTTACCGAAGACTCAAGTGTTGGTGTTGGCAGCCGAAGATGAGAAAAAGAGGAGGATGAAGGACAAAAAGAAGAAGGAGAAGGATAAGAAGGACATCAGACCTTTGGGTCCTGACAATCTCGATGTTTCCACTCCTGGCAATCCTAGACACTACCATGGTGATGCCAGATACATTCTCAACATCTCTCAGGACATGCACTGTTCTGGTAGTTCCTCATATACCAACCAAGGAGATTAACGCAACAACCCTCAATGTCTTGTATCATGGCAAGAACTGCCCATCTCCCATCTCCCCCAACGCCATCACCCCCTCTTTCATTGAAAAGTGGAACTCAAGTGGCTGTGACATCATGGGGGGCTTGCTGAAACTTCGCATGCAGTGGAGTCCACTGCACCTACTCGTTTGTCACTTGACATTTCATGAGGAGACAAATTTCTTCAATAGTTGTGTTCCTGTAATACATATGCAGTTCATACAAGTGGAGGATTGGAACTTCAGCTGATGTTGTAACTTATTTGTAAAAGTGACTGACAGTTATCAGAACGACTTTTGCAATAATCTGTGACAAGACCTCCCGCAACTGTAGAGGAAAAGTTATCAAGGTAAATAAGAGGTACTGTCTGCTTTGGGTGCTTTCAAATTGGGAAGGATGATTCCCACACCTTCTGGAAAGGGAACAGGCCACTTTTTTCAGATCTGGAGATATTCCCACACCACTTTTGGCATCCCAAAATGGAAGGTGCTCTTTCCATGATGTAACAGTGCACTTTTTGGGCGCTTTTTTGCGGAAAAATTATTCCCACACCTCCTGACATCATCTGGGTGCCTCCCTACTCCGCTTTTGGCTTCCCAAAATGGAAGGTGACCTTACCTCATCATTTTCCACCTGGAATCAATGCACTGGGGGGCTATTGGGGCATGCAGGGGGGCTATAAAAATCGCATTTTTGAGGGAATATGTTCCAATATGTTCAAAAAGCATGCTCCTGCAATTGGGGGGCAGGGGAATGCAAAAAAAGCGGTCCAAATATGGTAATTCAGGAAAATGGCCTGTTGGATCTTGGGCTACAGGCCAGATATTGACATGGGGTAAGTTGGAGGACCTAGATACATCAAATACAAGCCTGGGGACACTAAATAGTACATAGATTAGTGGGATAATGGTGCTTAAATATCAAAAATACTGAAAATCTCCGAAATTGGGGGAATAAAATTACAGGATGGGATGTAGTGCAGATAGGGCTCAGATATTGTGAATCAGAGATGATATATATGTCCCCTTGCTTTGTTTACAATCCTGGAGAGCTGCCTATTTTTCCAGATTTATTACAGCTAAATTCGCTTTTTTTGGACATTGGTAATACTATACCACAGGGAATGATTGGAATGGGCTAATTCTTGTTCATAACCCACTCTAGGGTGTATAGATGATGAATATATACTTGCCCAAGCACTCCTGTATGTGCAACACCTTGTTCAATCCAATGTATTGTACAGTTATGTAACACAGGCAGTAACACATGAATAGCACCTCAGGGAAGCATCCCAGCACCAAAGGGAGTTCAGAATCGAGTTCAGGCACCCAAAATACACTTTCCTACTTTGAAAGAACATTTTTTGAATACATCTGTATGTTGCTACATAAAAAATACATAAAAAATCGCATTTTTAGGGGTTTTTTTGTACTGGAGCATGGGGATTGCTCCTAAAATCACCAAAAATGAATGAGAGACTGTTCACTATGCATAGAACAGGAATATCAATTGCCTCCATGGATCCCATGACAGGAATCCATATACCAGACTAATCAAATCCTGCACAATTACAGAAAACATGTACTATGGATGTAGTATTGCAGGGGTTGATCTGGGGGCTTGGGGAACCTCAAAATCGAATTCAGGGTGAAAAACCAGTCAAGAATATATCCAGGTTTGAAGGAAATCCAATCACTGTAGGTTGAGATATGTATCTGACAAGTTTTATGCTTAAAGTTAACATATGTTGCACATATACTTGTGCATTTAACTTGATATATGCATATTGAAGTCAGTTGTGGATGGATTTCCTTCAACCCTGGATATATTCTTGACTGGTTTTTCACCCTGAATTCGATTTTGAGGTTCCCCAAGCCCCCAGATCAACCCCTGCAATACTACATCCATAGTACATGTTTTCTGTAATTGTGCAGGATTTGATTAGTCTGGTATATGGATTCCTGTCATGGGATCCATGGAGGCAATTGATATTCCTGTTCTATGCATAGTGAACAGTCTCTCATTCATTTTTGGTGATTTTAGGAGCAATCCCCATGCTCCAGTACAAAAAAACCCCTAAAAATGCGATTTTTTATGTATTTTTTATGTAGCAACATACAGATGTATTCAAAAAATGTTCTTTCAAAGTAGGAAAGTGTATTTTGGGTGCCTGAACTCGATTCTGAACTCCCTTTGGTGCTGGGATGCTTCCCTGAGGTGCTATTCATGTGTTACTGCCTGTGTTACATAACTGTACAATACATTGGATTGAACAAGGTGTTGCACATACAGGAGTGCTTGGGCAAGTATATATTCATCATCTATACACCCTAGAGTGGGTTATGAACAAGAATTAGCCCATTCCAATCATTCCCTGTGGTATAGTATTACCAATGTCCAAAAAAAGCGAATTTAGCTGTAATAAATCTGGAAAAATAGGCAGCTCTCCAGGATTGTAAACAAAGCAAGGGGACATATATATCATCTCTGATTCACAATATCTAAGCCCTAGCTGCACTATATCCCATCCTGTAATTCTATTCCCCCAATTTCGGAGATTTTCAGTATTTTTGATATTTAAGCACCATTATCCCACTAATCTATGTACTATTTAGTGTCCCCAGGCTTGTATTTAATGTATCTAGCACCTATCATTCCCAGATTATGGCATGTACAGAGTCCGATCAAATAATATTATTTTACTCTGTACAGTGCCTGTTAATAAAAAAACGAGCAGATTGCTAAAGTGTAATATTTAGAAAATTAAGAATATCATATCCCTTCCCATTAGAGTCCTTTTCAAGTGTCCCTCAATACCACGACTTGTACAGGTTGAAACATTGATATCAAGAGCATACTATACATCAAATACAATACAGTCTATGTGATAGTGTTAAGTACAGCCTCTGCACGCTCCATATCCTCAAGAGTGTCTTCCTCCGTATCGCTATCCACATCTTCAGAGCTCTCTTCGTTCATGTCATGGCCAACTGTATCAGAAGCGTCCTTCGTGTCATTCACCTGGCGCTTCATTCCCGTTCCAGGTGCGAACCAATGCTTGTTTGCCGGATTGAATCCTTCCAGCTCTGTGATGGCTCGGAGGCGTTTGATATGAAGAGCGTGAAAGCGGCCACGTTCCGCAAACTTGAGATGAATATGGTACGCAAATGCTGGGTCGGACTCCCCCACCTCATCAAGAACTTGCTGGCTATAGGTGAGCTCTTCTGTGATGTAGGTTATCAACCGTCGAATCTCAATGTGAAGACGTTCAAGTTCTTCTTCAGCACAAAGGACTTTGAAGTACGAAGTCATGAGCTCCCTATTGGCAGGAAGAGTCCATGCCTTCCGTTGAACATCGCTACCGGTCTCTCGGAGAAAGTCGAAGTCAGCCAGAAAGCTGCAGTTTACCACGTCATTCCACTCCAATGTTGGCTGCGGAGGATCAAGTCCTTGTGCAGCTTTATTGAAGCGTTCGATAGCTGAACGAATTGCAGCAGAGCGTGTCTTCATGGCACTGACTATTGCTTGGCGCATCTTGTAGCCTGTATACTAGGTATGAGCACAATCCAGGAGTCAAACAAAACTCGTACCTGTGCCTGCGACATTCAATCTGGCCATCTCGAAGATACACGCAACTACTAAACCTTCCAGCTGATTGAGGGCACGCTGGTAGTCATGATCCTTTGCCTTCTGTTGATATGACATCCATTCCGGCGAACCAAATACCCATCGAGTGATGTTGAGCTTCTGCTCCATGTTGTGTACGTTGCACAGCAGTTTGCCCTCCATCTCCATCTCGTGAAAGACCTTTGTTTCCATAGAACGTGTGGCATCACGGCCTTTGGGATCATAGGCCGTCCAGCTTTTGCGCGCTGTCGTCCGTTCTTAGCGAACTAATGAAGACTCCTGCAGCACGTAACGTTAGTGGGCAGGTAACCTCCTGGTGACTGGATAATAGGATTCGAGAGTACCAAACTCGAAAACGTTGGCCGACGGTACTTTTGTAACTGAGTAAACTGATGATGAACTAAGCTTTGCTACACTAGCGTTTCACTCTGGAAACTACTAACTGATATATGCAGAACCAAGCTAAATAAACGAACAGCGGACTAGACTTGACAGTGACTAGTCTAAAACTTGGGGTGAGGAATGATAGCTGTATGAAGCTAAAATGTATTTTTCCTTTCTTAGACTTGGCTATACCAATGTTTCACTCTGGAAACTACTAACTGATATATGCAGAACCAAGCTAAATAAACAAACAGTGGACTAGACTTGACAGTAACTAGTCTAAAACTTGGGGTGAGGAACAATAGCTGTATGAAGCTAAGATATATTTTCCTTTCTTAGACTTGGCTATACCAATGTTTCACTCTGGAAACTACTAACTGATATATGCAGAACCAAGCTAAATAAACAAACAGTGGACTAGACTTGACAGTAACTAGTCTAAAACTTGGGGTGAGGAACAATAGCTGTATGAAGCTAAGATATATTTTCCTGGGGTGTACCTACGATTACAGCTCCTTATATACTTTTTCAGTGTGCTAAAAATAGAACTATGGATCAGTCAGCGAACTATCTAACTGAGTCAGAAACTATAAATCGAGGGTGCAAACATGAGTTTTGGGGTACAAAGTGTTATAAATCAAGGGTCCATTCATGATTCTAGGGTTCTTTTGCTTATGAATCAGGTATTTCTCTGTGCGACTCATGCACTTGAGTAATTCTGGATCAATCTGAATCAATCTGAGTCAGTTTGAGTCAATTTGAGTCATTCTGAGTCATTCAAAAGCTGTGGCAGCTATGAGGCTGTGTTGATCCCTAAAATAGAATAAGCATAGAATATCATAGAAAGGTAAGCATAGGGCATAAGGCATAGAAAATAGAAAGGTTGGGCATAGAGTACTTGTATCATAATATCAAGAAAAAGCGCAAAACTTTGGGTCACTATGTAAATACCATTTTGTGGTATTACAGCGCATTCTCCAAGCGTTCACTATATGAACGAAAGGACATTAGCACATAGAGCCCATATTACAAGACCCGAACTTACCGGCAAGTCTGAAGCTCGACGAGCTTCTTGAAGTACTCCATCTTCAATAGCTCTACTTCCGGCTCTTTCTTCTTGGATAGAAGATGCTGGTGTTCCTCAGTCAGCCATTGATAGAATGTATCTGCGTTCGGGAGTCCAATCTGTCGTGCTCGCTCAAGGATGGCTGGTTTGGTCGCAATTGTATGGAGCACAGCCTTGTAGTTTCCGAGCAAGATCTTCGAGAGGTTGGCGTAGGTTTCGTAATTATCGTGGTGATAGATGTATTCGACAATGGTTTGAAGGCGATGAAAAATGCTAGAATGGCGAGTAGCAACGGCCAGAGCGTTTGACTTGGAGAAGTAGCGCTCGCATTGCTCCAAGTTCTCCATGCCTACTCCTTTCAGATAGGTAAGGAGGAAGCTCAGCTGGCAAATTCGCTGATGAGCATGGCCATGGAGAATCCCAATGAGCATGATGACCTCTTCTCTAAAAGCAGAGTCTCGGAGAGGTGATTTGAGAACCGTTTTCAGTAAGTTGCATGCGAGGTCGTAGCCACAACCCACGCCCTTTGGTAGTAGTGGAGGTAGACCAGAGGCTGCCCTTTTCTTGTTCAGCAGCTCTCGCTCTGCTCGTAGCCCGTCCAGAAGCTCGTGCAACAAGGCAAGCGGATACTTCCTCTGTTCCCCGCTATGCATCATGTCGGCAGCTTTGAGCATGAAGCTGTGACGACACAGCATGACGAACCACCCTTGAGCATCGAACACATTCCAGGCCTTTGCAATGTGTTGGTCGTTCATATTCTTCCACTTTCCTTCACATGGGCCTTCGCTATCTTTGATATTATCGCTATCAATGTCGGTACCCATCTCCTTTGCTGTGGCCTTCCAGTTTTCCGGCGCCCACTTCTGAACCTTTTCCCATGGTACAAAGTAGTCGCCTCCACCGCTCCTGTTGTCAGGCCGCTCGAGACTAGGTCCAGCATATGATTTTCCATTCGAATCGGGGCTGCGTCGCTGAACTCTTTTCATGGAGTCGTTCCCGTCAAAACACACGAGGGTGCCAATCTCCAACTCAGGCTCGTTCTCTACTGGATACTGGCAGCAAGGGCAGTTGTTCAGCATTTGCCAGCGCTCTGTGTCATGTTTTAAACGTTTCTGAACACGCTGATGGAGTTCGCGTTGGATAGCCAGATAGCAGTCATAGGCCCGAGAGAACTGGTCGGATAATGTGTCGCGATATGGAAAGCCTTGTAAATCGCACAGGCCGCGGACAAAAGGCTGAATAGCCAGTCGTGGACAGCGACAGCTAAGGTGATAATATAGCTCCAGTACGCTGATTGTGACGGCTCGAACATGTAGCAAAGGACTACATGGAATCATGCCTTGGCGAACCAACGAGGTGGATTTGAGCATTCCTCTGTAGTATTTTGCTCCCATCCGAACTGCATCTGAGAGCTGATATGAGTAAACTGAAGCAATGTGACAAAGAAACTTACTGAATGTATCCATAACTTCCACCCATTCAGTTGTCTCAACCACGCCGTCATACTCGGCCTCATTCAGTTCCCATTTGCAATAGTTGTAGTCCAGAAACGCATCCGCCATCTCTGGTATTTGGGGTATCCAATGCTGCTGCTCAGTCTGAATTTGATTCCTTCGAGTTCTGGGATCTTGGTATCGACTGTGAGGCAACCATTAGGACACTCAGGTTCACAGATATGAAACATAGCACTCACCACTCTTTCAGGCTGTCGTCAGCCATGTTCAGGATGTCAATGTCCTCCCAAACATCTGAGTCTTCTGTGTCCTGCTTCGTGCTTGCCTGAGCAGCCTTAGCTTCGGAAGTTGGCACAATAAAATCATAATCCATAGGCATAAAAGATGAGGTTGACGGCTCGGAGTCTTCGTGGAAATCTACAGGTGGCGTATGGTGTAGCTGCTCGTTTGGAACTGTGATTTTTGGCCTTCTGACCGTCTTTGTGTTTTGTTCGACTTCCAGTATCTCTGCAGCGGTGAAGGTTTTGGTGGATCAATTGAGGAGACGACCAGGGCCTGAGCTGGCATTGAGTAGGTCGGATCGGAAAGAGTGAGCAGGAGCTCGAAGCTTGCTTGACTGTCCATTCTTTATTGCAGTCCTATGTCTGCCGCTCATGGATGGCAGTGGTGGATGGAGACCACGATCAACAAAGTCATGTGATCCGTGTCAGTCATCAGGCCTCAGGTGAGGAACTGCGCGTCACTAACTTCTTCGACTGTTACTACATCCTCGATTGCATATGTACGGTACGTGTATTCTTTCCAGTTTCTGGGGGCTCTATTCTACGGCAAGATCAGTACCTTAGCTACCCCGACTTTGGGGAGGCCTCAGGACTGAGCCACTCTCTTAGCTACTCCGACCTTGGAGAGGCTTCGAGATACTTACCTTTCACTGTTCTTGGTTTTATTTTCTGGGATACTCACATACCTACTCAGAATTGCGACAAACAAGAAGCAATCGGGTCTTCAGTCCCTACTCTCTTGATCTAGGTCCAGCCCATGAAGTTCAGGTCATCTCCACTTTGGACACGCGCAAAATCTTAGAGGATGCTGCAGATAGAGGTGAAGAAGATGGGGATTTGGTTAGCAGGGATGCCATCGACATTTTGGGGGGCGCAGGGCTGCAACGGTCACAGTCTACACCGCATCAATCTAAACGACTCTGTCTTGACTCAGACCACCCAAGCCACGATGAAGCACACACGGTAATACCGGGAGTTATGCCTATATCGAAGCTTGCCTCTCTGTTGGATGCCACTACACTGGCGAAGAACCCCGAGCAGTTTAGGAAGGAACATACCTTCATTCTGCAGAATGTGTCGCACTCTCATTCCAATCCGACAGCTGAGTCTAACACGTCGGCTTTGATCACGAAGGCAAAACGGACGCCAGCTCAGCAGCGGCGCCAGGACAAGAAACACTTGAACTATCGCGAGAAACGAAAAGGGAAACGAGAAGCTGATCAGGAAGAGGGCGCAACCATAAAGGCCTGTGCTGCCAAGCACGTTGCTGCACTACAATCTTCCGGACTCAATATCAAGGTCCCCTTCCAGATGGATGCTAGGGAGTGGGTTGGACCCAGTGTAGCTACCCCTCAAAGAAAGCACATTGGGCTTGGGCGATATCTTGGAATTCCTGGTATGCAGAAAATTGCATGGCCTAACGTTCGGTGAGCCTGGCGATTCAAGGGTTCAAGTGCAATGAGACTCAAACCGGTTTTAGGCAGAGTCGCGTCATCCGAGGCGTAGATGGCATGCCGTATGCTTTGCTTGCAGGATGGCCTTCTGACGAGTGGCCTGTTGTCATGAAGGAAGTTCAAAGGGTGCTTCAGTGGGCACATGAGCGACTGAAGTTTGACCTAGACAATCGACGGGGAGATTATGATACCATTGGCATGGGTCTGAGCATGGGTGGAGGACAGGACAGGCCACAACGTCTGAGGAGCGGCGACGAGGGTCAGAATGGAGAGATTTTAGATGAAGTTCGGGGAAACTGGGCCGTGAAACGAGTCGCTCGTTATCATGACTGTGAGTTTCAAGCTGTAAGGCCCCGCTATGCGTCAAAACTGGTAACTGTTTTCTTAGATTGCCTCCATTGTGTCTGGAGCAAGATCCATGCGCTTTACACCCGAGTTCTACAGGCGATATTCGAGAAAACTGGGGAGCAGCCCAACTTCAAGGATTGCTGCTTCGCTGCAGCTTACTTTAACTTTCGGAAAGCATGCTCGTTAGAGCATTATGATCACCTTAATTTCTACTGTGGCCTCTGCGCCGTTTTCAATACAGGCGACTTTCAAAGAGCGGTCACATTGTTTTGTGGGAGTTAGGGCTTGTCATTGAGTTTCCTCCAGGATGCAGCTGCTTGTTTCCATCTGCTGCATTCAAACATTCTAATGTAGCTATTTGTGATGACGAGACCAGGTGGGCGTTTGTACAGTTTACTGCAGCTGCCCTGGTTCGTTGGGTTCATAATGGATGTCTCACTGACCTTGAGTTCATGGAGAAGGCAACTTTATTGCAGAAGAAGGAATGGCAGGCTCACCATGATCAATTGGGCGAAGTAGGTCTCAGTTTGCTTAGGTTGTAATCTTTGTATGTTATGTACTTGCGATTCCAATGCACTTGTGTCTTGTGTCCATTCAATGATCATGCAATGCTCTATGAGTCTGATTTGAGTGGAATGCATAGCTTGTCTAACAATGATGATGCGTTAATTGACAATCATTGACTGAGTCTGTTATCGTGACATTTGCTGCAAGCAACAGTGTATTCTCTGACCAATTTCTAGCTGATCTTTCAAATCACTCTCATCTTGTCGCTCTCTGTAGTCGTGATCTCAAAATCTATCGATCCTAACAGATTGTCATGAAACGGCTATTCATCTTCCATTGATTTTAGCTACTGATCACGTAGTAATTACAAGTCCAAGAAAGCTGACATGCACTACAGTAGCATAAGGACACATGAGGTATCGAAAGGGTACATGCATAGATTTGCAACATTGGGAAGACAAAAAAGGCGACAATCCACGAAAACACAGGTCATCACAAAGAAGGTTTCTAAGCGTCTTCTTCTTCAGCCAATGTACTGACCTCTCCATTCTGCTTGAATTGACGCCACAGAGCCCAGGCTGCGGCCATGGTCCCGTTGAAGGTCCTCACTTCACTGCTACGGTAAGAGAGACCCTTAATGACAAGATTTTTCCTACTGAAGCATCAGTAAACTTGCTTGTCGAAATGAACCAACGAAACATACTTGGAATCATAAACGCCAGGTTTGGTGCCTCTGAGAACAAGGTAGCGACAGTCCCTGGGATACTCATGTTTGAGAAGGTCAAAAATCCCGCTGTCAAGGCATTCTTGGTAGTACTTGTTGGCAAGATCGACGTCCATGAACCCTCGGCAGATACGCTGAGACTTGAAGGACTCTGGTACAACATTTGTCGCACCCTTCAAGCCTTTATGATTCACCCTAGATCGTGGTGAAGTTAGCAAGTGAAGTAAGATTGATAAATTGGAAAACGTACCAGGTTCTGAACATACCATACATACCGCCAATGCCACGATACACGATGTATCACCTGTGCTTAGAATGCGGGCAGAATTCCGGGAGCTCGCTAGGGTCAACATGAAGGCCACCTGGGAGAAGATGTTGAAGCGACCAATCAATTGCTTGAGTATATGGTGGAGGTAACTCCGCTGTTGCAGCTGAAGAGGTGGCTACAGCAGATGAGGTTGATGCAGCTGCATTGGAGGAAGCTCCAGATGCAGCAACAGGGGGTGCATCCTGAGCAGCTGCTGTAGAGGAACCTGATGCGGAAATGTCACTGGGCACATCTAAAACCAGCTTGCTGATATTTGCGACATTATGAGGGGCCTCTTCCAATGCAGAGCTGTTGCCGGACGAAGGTGCAAATTCCATACGGACATCGGGATCAGAGTCATGGATGGTTCGGATCAGATGTGACATATGTAGAGGTACCATGATAACGGGCTGGGTGCTATGATGCTGAGTACGCGAAGAATGGGCTGGTTCTGCAACCTCGTTCTCAGAGTCCGATGGAATTTGGAACACACCCATCGATCTGGGTACAGTGCTTCGATTTGGAGGTGACCTCAAAGGCGATACTCGAATGCTAGCGGAAGTTTGGTCTTCATCCGGCGACTTGAAAGCATCGCTTGGATATCCGTTTGGTGAATTGGGGCGAGGCTCCTCAACAATAGCACGTCGACGAACTGGCCTTGTTGACATTTCGCCATGCTCAGCCACAGGAGTGGCGCCAGGGTTTTTAACAGCAGAGTTGTTATTCCCTGCTCGAAATCTGCTAGGTGTAGATGGTACACCTTGTGTGGGAGTGACCGGTGGGTTCTGACGTACTGCGCCTTGTGTTTGTGATGTCGCTGGCGTCGCTGGTCTGAGGATGACCCTATGTTCAGCGTTTTGTTGGCTCCGGGTGGGTGAAGTCGCAGGAGACACCGTGAGTTCAAGTTGCTCTGAAATTGTGAATCGTCAGTTCGTTATCATACAAAGTTTTTTGGCTTACCCAAGAGCTGGCCGCAATTCTGATGAACCTCTCTCAGGCGTTGAATTTGCTCGCCAACTTGGACCCTGCTATCTTCGAGAGCTTCGCTCAGCTCGTTTTGCCTCGTAACGGATTGTAAAAGCTCTAGAAAAAAAAGTCGTGATAGTTATTGTCAGTCGTGACGTGGCTACTACAATCAGTGAAAGACTGACCTCGAGACATGTTGACCACCTCCTCTTGCTCACCAAAGGCTTGTCACAGAAGATGTAGAGAGTCATGGTCCAGTCGAATAGGGCTGTTGAGTGTGTTGTTGTGGGTAGTGCTTGGTTGCATGGTGACGGTTTGGAATCAAGAAATTTGCGTGTGACTTTGGTGTGACCATTTCGCGTAGGTACACAGACACGTGCCAGCGAAAGGTCACCTTCCAGCGAGACCAGGTCTTTCTCTATAGCACCGTACTCATTATGGCTGCTAATGACCATCCTCCCATCACCGGAAACGGTAACATTCAGCTTGCTGGCGGATTTCTCCAGCCATCCCGAAGGCAACAGTATTATGCTGCCCTTTCCGACCTTTCTTCCAGACAGCAAAACCTCAATCAACAAATCCAATATGTACAGCAGCAGCAGAGTTTCAGCTCTCAGTCTGCCAATCAGGTCTCACATTCCATTTCGCCACCCTTCACTGAGGTAACTCTCAGTCAAACAAATACTCAGGAGACCGGCAGCACAAAGCTGCCTGCTGCTCTCCCTTACTTGGAGAATACAAGCCACGTCGCGTCGCCAGCGAACGCGCTCTCTACGAACTCGTTAGAGTCGGCACCATTGGAAAGGCCCAGTATCTCCGACCAGAACCGAGCTCCTTGTCCTCAGAGCGAGCTCCCGAGTACGAGTCCAGCACAATTAGCTGCTGCCAGTCACCTGTTGCCTTCAACTCCAGTTGTGGTAGTTGCAACAGCCAAACAAAAGCATGGTCGACCAAAGGGTCACCAGATGTAGCCATACTTCAACAATAGTGCTTGACAGTTATCAGAACGACTTTTGCAAATGTAGCGGACAACTACTTTAACAAAAGTAGAGGACAAGTAATCAAGGCAGATAAGAGGTACTGTCCGCTTTGGGTGCTTCTAAATTGGGAAGGATCATTCCCACACCTTCTGGAAAGGAAACAGGCCGCTTTTTTGAGATCTAGAGATGTTCCCACACCGCTTTTGGCATCCCAAAATGGAAGGTGCTCTTTCCATGATGTAACAGTGCACTTTTTGGGCGCTTTTTTGCGGAAAAATTATTCCCACACCTCCTGACATCATCTGGGTGCCTCCCTACTCCGCTTTTGGCTTCCCAAAATGGAAGGTGACCTTACCTCATCATTTTCCACCTGGAATCAATGCACTGGGGGGCTATTGGGGCATGCAGGGGGGCTATAAAAATCGCATTTTTGAGGGAATATGTTCCAATATGTTCTAAAAGCATGCCCCTGCAATTGGGGGGCAGGGGAATGCAAAAAAAGCGGTCCAAATATGGTAATTCAGGAAAATGGCCTGTTGGATCTTGGGCTACAGGCCAGATATTGACATGGGGTAAGTTGGAGGACCTAGATACATCAAATACAAGCCTGGGGACACTAAATAGTACATAGATTAGTGGGATAATGGTGCTTAAATATCAAAAATACTGAAAATCTCCGAAATTGGGGGAATAAAATTACAGGATGGGATGTAGTGCAGATAGGGCTCAGATATTGTGAATCAGAGATGATATATATGTCCCCTTGCTTTGTTTACAATCCTGGAGAGCTGCCTATTTTTCCAGATTTATTACAGCTAAATTCGCTTTTTTTGGACAGTGGTAATACTATACCACAGGGAATGATTGGGATGGGCTAATTCTTGTTCATAACCCACTCTAGGGTGTATAGATGATGAATATATACTTGCCCAAGCACTCCTGTATGTGCAACACCTTGTTCAATCCAATGTATTGTACAGTTATGTAACACAGGCAGTAACACATGAATAGCACCTCAGGGAAGCATCCCAGCACCAAAGGGAGTTCAGAATCGAGTTCAGGCACCCAAAATACACTTTCCTACTTTGAAAGAACATTTTTTGAATACATCTGTATGTTGCTACATAAAAAATACATAAAAAATCGCATTTTTAGGGGTTTTTTTGTACTGGAGCATGGGGATTGCTCCTAAAATCACCAAAAATGAATGAGAGACCGTTCACTATGCATGGAACAGGAATATCAATTGCGTCCATGAATCCCATGACAGGAATCCATATGCCAGATGCATCAATTCTTGCACAATTACAGAAAACCTGTAATATGAATGTAGTATTGCAGGGATTGATCTGGGGACTTGGGGAACCTCAAAATCGAATTCAGGATGGAAAATCAGTCAAGAATATGTCCAGGGTTGAAAGGAATCCAATCACTGTAGGTTGAGATATGTATCTGACAAGTTTTATGCTTATAGTTAACATATATTGCACATATACTTGTGCATTTAACTTGATCTATGCATATTGAAGTCAATTCTGGATGGATTTCCTTCAACCCTGGACATATTCTTGACTGATTTTCCATCCTGAATTCGATTTTGAGGTTCCCCAAGTCCCCAGATCAATCCCTGCAATACTACATTCATATTACAGGTTTTCTGTAATTGTGCAAGAATTGATGCATCTGGCATATGGATTCCTGTCATGGGATTCATGGACGCAATTGATATTCCTGTTCCATGCATAGTGAACGGTCTCTCATTCATTTTTGGTGATTTTAGGAGCAATCCCCATGCTCCAGTACAGAAAAACCCCTAAAAATGCGATTTTTTATGTATTTTTCATGTAGCAACATACAGATGTGTTCAAAAAATGTCCTTTCATAGTAGGAAAGAGTCACATGAAGCTGTCCCCGGCGAGATTCGTTGGGAGGAACCAGTGGTCAACCATGTCGAACTACCACCCAATCCTAGCCAATATCTTCCTGCAAACGATGCCTCCAATTTGCTGTCCGTCACGGTGGATGATCCCCTGGAGTACCTGTTCGACGAATCGTGTTTCGATGACCGTGCTGGAGATTTTGCAGCTATGACTGCTTGTAAAGCTGCTGGAAACAACAGTGCTATGGTCGAGGAGATGAACACCGCATTAGAAGCTTCAGAGAGTAACGTGTCACAGTCACCATTGGTGACTGATGACATTGACACCGGTGGGAATCCTCCAGACTTCCTTCTCTCATCGACCTTTCCTCCATCCACTACTCCGTTCAACAATCGTTCCGCCTCCAATGACAACATAGATATCGGGAATCCGACTATTGGCGAGGCAGAAAAGAAGCTCCGAGGAAAATCCAACCAGGAGAAGCTCAATGAGATGATCCTCGCGCTTCTTCAACATGAAATTGAACAGGTCATGTTGATTGCAAAAGACACGGGCTATTCTATCCAACACGTCAAGAAAACGCTAGGCACTCTTCGTCCAAGAACTGAAGCAAAGAGGCCCAGTGCCTACAATGCAGCATTCGCAATCAAGGCCCAAGAAGTCAACCAAGGTTCGTGTCATTTCTGTCTCTATACTATATCTATAGGTCAAGCTGACGATTATGAATAGGCCGGTCACCAGGTCAAAAATTGACCGCCAGTGAAATCCATGCCCTGGTTAAGGAAGATAGCGAGTTGATGAAGATGATTGAGGACCCAGTAGCTGCTCAGGACATGATTGACGAAGCCATGGAGATCCGACACGAGAGGCTAACGCATGTGCATTCATCGTCCCAGGCAGCCTCTACCGACTGTACTCGACATGTTAACAGGTGGCAACTAGAGGTACGTGGTCGGAGATATGTTGTCTGAACGTCATAACTGACAACCGCACCAGAGCAAGAACCTGCACCATCGAACTGGTGCTTCCGTCCTTTGCGTTGTAACTAAAGGGCAGTATGGCACTACAATTCAAGGCAGTTACTCTGGCCAGGGTCCAATCGACGATTTCTTGCAGGACGTTTTTGGAGTCTCAATCGCTTACTTCTCGTGGATGTTAGAAGGGTACTCCTGTCTGTGGAGTAAAAGTATGCTTTTGATAGGCTCTCGACAAATCTCTGCTGAATTCTTCATCATAGAGAGGGGCCACGCACTCATGACTGCCGAAATGCGCACATCTTTGGGAACGATGATCAACAAGGGCGCTAGTAAGTGAACTCTTCCATTAAAAATGAGTGTACTATCTGATGTGCTTCCCACAGGACATATCACCGGGTATAACGTTCGACGCATCCTGTTTCCCTATTATGAATCGGAGTGTGAACGGCAAAGAGTCCACATCGCACACTGGCCCGCAGACATTCCTTTGGTCGCCCCCTCGAATCTCGATACCAAACAAGTTCAAAAACTCTATGCTTCCTGGAAGTCTGGTTGCACACGCTGGGAGCGCATGTCATTGAGTGACTATAAGTCCCTTAAATCAAAGCTCCAGGCTCGTCGCAATGCAGGGGAAGTGGTTGATCCACCAAAACGTGCGCAGCGGAGCGATAAAGGCTCTATCCACAAGAAACGTAAACGAAATGACTCTGACACCTTCGAATACATGCAAGCAAAGAGGCAGAAACCTGCCGTTGTGGGTATGCCATCCATGGCTGTCAATCCCAAGAAGCAGGCAAAGCTTATCCAGGCTTCCTCGAACTCGAATATTGGGCGGAAGTCTGCTACCAAGCCTGGTACAAGGAAAGGAAAGCATGGGCGGCCTGCTGGGACAAACAAGGCATCAGGGAAACAGGCCAAAAAGCAGAAGGAAGCTGACAATATGGAGGACTCTGGTGATTCTGACAAAGAGATTGACCTCAATGACAGGTCCAGTTTTGATGACGACGACATGAGTGTCGATGATGATGATGACAACAACAGTGTCGATGTTGACGACGACATGAGCGTTGACGATGATGACAACGTTGGCGAGGACTTCAGCGACGGCGACGGCGAGGAAGAAATTGATGAGCTGGAGGAGTAGTTATCTTGAACGGTGTCTTTCTTGGTACTACCTCTAGTCATTTGCATTATTTAGCTCTAGAATCAACAAAAACCTTTATAATTATGGTGCTAAATTGATACTGCATGAGATAGCTTGGTGGGACTCTAATGGGAAGGGATATGATATTCTTAATTTTCTAAATATTACACTTTAGCAATCTGCTCGTTTTTTTATTAACAGGCACTGTACAGAGTAAAATAATATTATTTGATCGGACTCTGTACATGCCATAATCTGGGAATGATAGGTGGTATCTAGGTCCTACAACTTACCCCATGTCAATATCTGGCCTGTAGCCCAAGATCCAACAGGCCATTTTCCTGAATTACCATATTTGGACCGCTTTTTTTGCATTCCCCTGCCCCCCAATTGCAGGAGCATGCTTTTTGAACATATTGGAACATATTCCCTCAAAAATGCGATTTTTATAGCCCCCCAGCATGCCCCAATAGCCCCCCAATCCATTGATTCCAGGTGGAAAATAATGAGGTAAGGCCACCTTCCATTTTGGGAAGCCAAAAGCGGAGTAGGGAGGCACCCAGATGATGTCAGGAGGTGTGGGAATAATTTTTCCGCAAAAAAGCGCCCAAAAAGCGCACTGTTACATCATGGAAAGAGCACCTTCCATTTTGGGATGCCAAAAGCGGTGTGGGAACATCTCTAGATCTCAAAAAAGCGGCCTGTTCCCTTTCCAGAAGGTGTGGGAATGATCCTTCCCTATTTGGAAGCACCCAAAGCGGACAGTACCTCTTATCTGTCTTGATTACTTGTCTCCGACTTTTGCAAAAGCCCTTGTCACAGATTATTGCAAAAGTCATTCTGATAACTATCGCATGTTTTTGTAAAAGTATCGGTACATCTGGTGCAATTGAAGAGGGAAGTCTCAACCAAGGAAGGCCAAAACCTTGCACGTCGCTACGATTGTGGGTTTCTCGAAACCTCCGCCAAGACTGCGGAAGATACGGACCTTATTTTTACGCAGTTGGTTTATGTCCTGAGGCAGAGATGAAGCGAAAATGTTGGCGGTTCTGGTATGAAAGAGAGCGGTACCAAGGACAAAAACAGAAAGTGCATTATCATGTAGGTTTGCTGGATGCTTGGCAATGCTTTGATTCGACTTCTTGACGACCTTACCATTGTATCATATGTTTGAATGGCACACTGTGACAGCATTGGCGATATGGCGGGGTGACTATGATAACACTGCAGACATCGTGAGAAGAGATAGCTGCCTTCCTTTGTTCCTTTCGCTCATCTTCCTTTGTTCCCCTTCTCCGTCACTTCCTTGTACCAACACACTCCAGCTCAACCACTCGCCATGTCCAGGGCCCTCAAGTCTCTCGTTATGACTCCAACAGAGCCAAGCTCATCGAATATCACTTCTCAGGCTGAAAAGCCAGACCTTCTATGAATCCCTGATGATGTTCCTTCTTTCTATATTAAATGCAATATCTCCGTTCCAGCTCCTCAACTTGGTATAGGCGCAGTGGTCAGACAATACATTACACTCAGAATTCTGCATCTTATAGTCTCTACCATTACAGATCACACCCTTTGATGGGTATTCTTCATGCTATGGTGCATAGTGCCTGAAGCAGGCAAGCTCAGTACGGGAACCAGGAAGCTCACACTTTCGAGTACATATCATCCAGCGGATGGCGAAGTTCTTTATTACAAAGTTGGTGAGTTTTAGAGCTTAACTGTAGCCTCCTTTTACCAACCAATGAACAGATTACAAAAAAGGTTTTATTGCGGATCCCGCAGCTATGATCGAGCGTACCAGCACAAGTGAAGCAAAGCAGACACGGGATTCCAGGTATCACTCTAATATCATGAAACGCAACGAAGTAGAGGTCTATCATGAAGGCAAGCGGTACAAATATCCCTACTGCGTTCTCTCTCAGAGCGTACGGCCAAATATAGTCCCTACGTTGTCGTAGTTACAGTTTAGTGCGAGTGCAAGGTGAAAGTAGTAGAATATTCTCATGCTTTCTATTCTCTTCTCCTCGTCGTTCTGCCTCCACTTCTTACTCATTTCTTACTAAGACTCTCCACTAGCTTACTGATACATGGAACATTCTAGATACTTACTTGTACATATAAAAGCCAGTAGATACTTGTAGGTATTAATGAATATACTCAGTACTTAATCCACAACATACATTGCCTACAAATCCTACACCTCTGGGTGCCATGCTGCGCACCTCATACCCCATGCAAAGCATGACCATGTAAGCTCGCAAACAAAGGGTCCAGGCAAACGACGCTAACATCTTTAATAGTACATAGCATTTATGACTGGCGGGGAGATTGAGAAGATTGACAACATTTGTAATGGCCTTCTCGTGTTGAAACAGCTTCACACCTGTTTGGGAGCGAGCAGTGAAGGCAAGAACAAGACACCTCCAGTTTGCTCTTTTCTAAAGGTAGGTGTTATTTTTGATGCAGCTATACCTCAAACTAAGCCCTTTTCAGGTTCCCAACAGGTTTTTGAAGAGGTCCCATATCAAAATATCCAAAAAGCAGCCTGACCTTGACAAGATCCCGCCTGCGAAATCATCACCCACTGTTCATTTCCACGTGTTGTCTGTCATGGCCAAGCTCTACGCCCCTCCTTTATGCGACATGTTGATAAACAAGGGCCAAATATGGGACAGAAAGCTTGTCAGGCAGCCTCTCCCCGAGAACCACGAAGAAAAGATACTGGGCTCTTTACTGAATTACCATTACGGATGCGTGGCGCTCACAGTATTTGCTCAGAGGGATGTTGGCAATTTCCAAAAGTTCAGCAAAACGGTGCAGGAGATATATGACCTAGGGGGCGGTCCATATATGGATAAAAAGTCAGGCAAAGATTGGAAGAGAGGTGGTGGTGGAGGAGGAGAAGGGGAACAGGGCGAAGAAGGCGCAGGAGATAAAGGAAAGGGAAAAGCAGCCCAAAACCAGGAGGAGGATGTGGAGCAGTCGGAGATAGGATTTGTTGATACGCTGTGGGCTTTGTCTGCACTGGTGAGGCAGTCTAAAAAGATCAAACGTTCAAACGACGCTATAAAGGGGTGGAGGGATGGCATCCCTTCCTCCGCTCTCTCCTAGGTTCTTTTGCTGTTTTCTTTAGCTCGCTATACCGTTTTGATCATATCATGTATGTACTTGCTATGTCTTCATTTGAAATACAGTACCGAAGGAATTAGCGGACAGCTGACCCAGGTGCTGTGTGTGACACCTGCTGTGACACATTCCGATTTGCTCCTTCCACTTCACCTGCACCTATGCTCCCATATCTTGTGGTCAAGTAAATGGAACGAAACAATGGTACGTGTAACTTTCACTGGGTGTACATGTGGCTTATTCTACTTCTGCCTTCAGTCTCTCACTGCTACATTTTACACGCCTTGATATTTTCTTCCCGACAATTCCCCAGCCGGTTCTCTAGGACTTCTGTTTGTTTACCCTTAATTAGAAGGTCTTACTTCCCCAACAACATTTTTCATCCATCATGTCAAAACGTGGTCACAATCATTTGTCTGAATACACAAGCAACGACTTTTCCTCTGACTCGGACGCTGATGATGAGCAACCACCGACAGCCAAACGCAGCAAGGGCAGCAGCTCATTCTCCTTGTCCCTATCTGCCGACAAGCGTCGTATCATTACCAAACCTCTCTCTCTGTAACACATTCATGCCGTGAGTCTCAGGCAATTACCGAAGGTGTGGCTACCTTGATGGTCCACGACGAAGACGGTGCAATCACGAGCGCAGAGTCTGCAGATAGTAGCAAGCATAGTTGTCAAGGAGATGGCTCTGACCGTGAGGGGGTTGGTGGTAGCGCAGAGGATTGGGTTGGTGGTAACAGAGAGGATTGGGTTGGTCTTGCCGCTCCTATGGGCCCAACAATGCTTTCAGATGCTGCACGTAAGGTATGTTGTTGCTTCTACTGACCAGAGCTTATGACTGATATCATACCAAAGGAGCAATATCTGAAAGAGTGGCTGGGCCTCAGAGATGACTATCTGAAGGTTTTATTAATTGGGGAAGGAAGGGGTGAGAGCCCCCCCAATATTTGCGGTTCCTGCAATAAAAAAGGCAGCGATCCCAAATTTCGGTGCCGGGATTGCTTCTCTGTCAAGCTCTTTTGCAAAGAATGCATCTTGGAGTGCCATCGAGACAGCCCATTAGACATCATTGAGGTAAGAAGGTTGACTTTCCTTTACACCATCTAATTCCTGCTTTCAGATGTGGAACGGCCAGTTCTTTGAGCGGATTATGCTCGCTGATTTAGGCTTAGTGATACAGCTAGGACACCTCTCCAATGTCCCTTGTCCAGCACCAAACACATCTACCCCCAAGAACTTCACTGTCATTCACACGAACGGCTTTCATCGTGTGCACATCCATTACTGCCAGTGCCCAAAGGGCGGGAGAATGCCACATATGCGTGAGCAGTTACTGGCTCACTGGTGGTATCCAGCAACAACGAAAGTTCCTTAAACATGCTTTACCTTTCGCCTTCTGGAGCATTTTCACATCATGACCCTTGTTGGGAAAATCAGTACCTACGACTATTATCGGGGTCTAGAAAAGCTGACAAACAACGCTGGGAACCTCGCATTCAAGGTATATCTCGATGTTCTTTTTGCAACCTTATGTTCTAATTGATTCCTTAGAAACAGTATGATTCCTTTTGTCGTGCAGTAAGGGAATGGCAACATCTCAAATCCCTGAAGAGAGGAGGCCGAGGCAACGATGCCTCTAGACCAGTTGATCAAACCACAGACGGAGAGCTTGCTGTGCTATGTCCTGCATGTCCTCATCCTGGAGTTAACCTCCCTTCTAATTGGCAGTCTGTAAATCTGAAGAAGAGGTACGATTTCTATACTTCATATTGATGAAATGGCTGATGAAAGCGACAGGTTCATATATAATCTCTTCCTTGCTGTAGATGCCTGTTTTCGTCTCAAACAGAAGCTGGTGTCAAGCAAAGCTACAGACCCAGGCCTGGGGACAGGGTGGTCATACATGGTTCCTGACGAGCCGTATTGACAGTATCTTCTTGCAACAACCAATGAGTCTGAGGTGTGGAAATTACTGTTCAATATTTATTTCTTACTTACCGAGAACTAGATGTCTACTTGTTCTGGATTGGCAGTGCTGGATCATGCCAACTCAAGGAACTCTCGAGGTCATTACGCAACATCTGGCGTGGCGTTGGGTTGTTGTGCTCGACATGGATTCATCCAACCCAACAGTGTAGGCGACCTTCAGAAATGCGAGCGGTGAGTTGAGCCATTCGAATAATCTATCGATGCTGATTGATGACAGCTACTGCAATGTTGACTGGGTCATTGCATGTGTTTTAGGCCACCATGATCACGGCTTACAGATGTGCTTGTCATACAACATCTGTTGTCAGTATTGTAAGCCGTTTATTGAACGACTTCTCGCATTGCCACCGGAAAAGCAACCAAGGATAATTCCCGAGTTCATGTTCGTTATCCCAAAGCTACACCTCTATGGTCACACCCCTCATTGTCAAGTGAATTTTTCCTTGAATTACTGCCCGGGTGTTGGACAGACAGATGGTGAAGGGGTTGAAAGAAACTGGTCTGGTCAAGGCCCAATCGCAACCAGCACAACTGAGATGGGTCCTGGTGCTAGGCATGATATGTTGGATGATCACTGGGGGTTTTGGAACTGGCAAAAGCTAGTAGGCCTAGGTACGTTCTATTTCCCCACTAATACATGCATTGCTAACAGGCCAACCAGGTGTTTTATTATTCAATCGCCTCCAACTTGCCATTGAATGGCGAGATAAGAACGAGGAATTGCACCAAGCATACTCGCTCAACCAAACTTCTCATATTGATGAGTGGAAGAAGATGGTGGAAGAGTTTGACAAGGATCGTATGAAGCCAAATCCCTATGAGCTTCCAGAATCAGGTTTGTCTCTCCACCACAAGTAATTGGCAAGTATCACTTACATGTTTGTCAGATATTACGCTACAGCAGGTTAGACGTGAGCTAGCTGAAGAGGAACTCCAAGCTTTCCCGAGTACTCTGGCTCCTAAAAAGGCTGCAGAATTACTCTCCAAAGGCCCATCATCCTTCATCATTCTCGCTCTTGAGGTTGAGGAACAACAGTAAGTGTTCAAGTTCTCAAGATATTCCATTGAATATTGACGTGTGTAGACGTCAGCTCCAACAAGATGTTGCCTTGAAAAGCAAAGGGTCGCGGATGAAGCAGACTAGCGAGATTGTCGACAAATGTTTGCGTCTTCACAAGTTGTTGGCGCGTTTCAAACTTCAACAATCGCACTTCATGCCTATCATGGTACTACAGTCAACAAACATGCTGGTCCAGTTGAAGTTGAAGACCTTCCACTCTACCTTCCCTCATCCCTAACACAGCAACAACTCTTGGCCTGTTCTTCATCCAATTTAGCTGACATCGAGCTTTGTCTTAGGAATGCTCAATGCTCTGAGAGTCTGGACAACATTCGAAACCTTCTTCTAATCAAGTCTAGGCTCTTGACCTATAAGGAGGGCCAGGTACGACACCAAGAGCAGCTTCAGCAAATGTCACAGTTGCTTGGGCAGAACGAATACAAGATTTGCCTGCATGTAGCCAGGTACCAGACTGCTTGGGCTGCCTATGAGAGGCTTCAGAATGGTATCGTACCTTGGCGGAAGCTTAACGAATCGGACATTAGATGTATGGGGGATCCTGAGGACCGGGCCGTGAAAAATCCGAGGAAGAAGTTGGGCAAGAAGTCTCATGCAACAGGAAAGGTTCAGGCTCAGCAGGAAGTTGCTCAATCAAGTGATGATGAAGGCAACATGGGTGACAACAGTCACCGTGATCTGAGTAAGAAGCAGTGGGATCAGAAGCGAGATAGAATGGTGAAGAAGACTGGAGAGGGGTTTCAGGAGATATCGTGGATATGGCAGGCTGCAGACCAAAAAGGGTATGCTTCAGACGAAGCCTTATATAATGGTGAGTTTTTGGAACCATCTACATTAGTAAAAGCTCATTTTCTGGAGGTTTGCGTGTAGAGTGGGCAAAATCTTATGCCAGACTTCGCTGCTGGCAAGAGGAGGTCATGCTTGTTGAAGAAGAAATGCGATGAGTTTTGGTAACCCTTTCATGGACGGCTTCTATTTGGGACAAGCGTGCAGCTGAGACAACCTTTACTGGCGCTCAGGCTAAGGGAGCTGCAGCCTATGCATGTTGCCAAGCTGACCTGCTACAACAGCTGGGAAGAAACTTCAAAAAGCTTTGGGTCAAACGCAGGGAAGAGCAAGAGGAGGAAGAGGGCGACAGGGAGCTAACCAGTGATGAATCACATGATGATGGGCATGATAGTGAGTACGTTGCTATCGACGATTGACTCAAAGGAGATGGACTTTTACAAATAGTCACCGTTTGCCACTTGTCCTTTTTACAAATCACCATTCACATTGGCCCTTTGTACAAATCCAGTTCATCTCACTTCGCTCTTTGTACAAATTGTCCTGGCTTTCTTGTCCATTTGTACATATTGTTCTTGCCTGCACTTTGTGCAAATTGCTTCTGCTCTCTGTTCTTCATAGAAGCCAATGCTCCTTGCCCTTGATAGTGAAATTCTACAATTAGCCTCTTAATATCCTCTATTTTGTACAATATGCTGTAAATAAATGAATCTGTGTACATTTTTACAAATTTTTTCCTGGACAATATGTTGAGGATTAATGTAAAAAATTGACTTTTGAGTTGTCAGAGTTTAATTGAAAAAGGGCAGAGGTACAGGTGTGTGTGGTTGTTGATCGCATATCCAAACAAGCTATCTTTATTCCTCTCCCTAAGAAAATCAACTCCGAAACTCTCGCACGACTCTTCATTATCCACGTCTTCGCCAAGCATGGCGTTCCCAATCATGTCACATCCGACCGCAGATCCGAATTTGTATCCTCTTTCAGCTGAAGTCTCGGCGAAGCCTTGAACATGAAGCTTCACTTCACCTCTGGGTACCACCCCGAAGCCAATGGTCAAACCGAACGTACAAACCAAACCCTGGAACAGTACTTGCGTATGTATTGCACTTACCAACAAGACAACTGGGATTTACTCCTCCCTCTGGCTGAGTTCGCATATAACAACACACCCAGCGCTTCGACCAGCATATCTCCTTTCTTTGCCAACAAGGGATATCACCCGGACATCACTGTGCACCCTGAAGTCGACCTCGCATCCGAGAAAGCCAGGAACTATGTCACCAACCTTGATGAGGTTCATCAGTTCTTGCGCGAAGAGATCAAGGCTGCACAAGAAGCTTATAAGGCTACGGCTGTTGGAATTCTAAATATAGATGTCACTTGACAAGTCATTTTCACTTTATTCCACCTATGCCACAATTACTAAGAAAGCAGATATACGTAGAACAGTTACTTTGACCCGCTTGTACCACCATTTACTGACAGTTACTGACATTGACTGTGCAGTTATTTCTAGTTCACTTAGTATCTATTATCGTACCTTTAGCATTATCTTTTATCCCTCACTCATGTATAAAAGCTAGACAGAAAACCTACATACTGAATTGAATCAGTTCATTAGTTGGTTCTATCTCAACCCCTCTGGTCATCTGCTATCGTTTATTCGCGCTTACCTGCGCTATTGCTGCTAACAGAGTTCAATCTAAAACTCTGACAACGGCCGACACCAAACACAATCCAGCTCTGGACTTCAAAGTTGGACAAGAAGTCTACGTACTCGCTAAACATATTAAGACTACTCGTCTGACTAAGAAGCTCGCAGAACGATACCTCAGACCCTTCACTATTCTTGCTCAACCCAGTTCTAACGCATTCACTATCAAACTTCCCGACTACATGTTCACCATATACCCCGTATTCCACATTTCCCAACTTGAACCCTTTGTCCCATCTGAAATACCCAATCACACTCTACCTCCTCCACCTCCAGTCGAGATCGACGATGACAGTGAACCGCACTACGAGGTTGCTGAGATTCTAGACTCAAAGTTGGATAGAAGGTATAAGTGTCGCCTCTGGTATCTTGTATGATGGGCCGGCTACGAAGGTACTGACAAAGAATTCGAATGGATCTCTGCTGAAGACCTTGACCTGGGCAAAGCTATCAACGACTTCCATTCCAAGCCCAGCAATTGTATGAAGCTGGGTCTGCTCGAACAACACGTCGCTACCCTTCAAGCCCTGTTCAGCTACGTAATGGCTGAATGATCTTCTTGTTTTTCTTGTTTTCCTTTATACCCTCACATAGTTATTTATCACTAATTTTATTGCTTTACAGTTCCTCTTCTTACACCTATGATGAATGGCTGTAGGACGAAGGAACACTCAGCCAATTCTCGTACAAGTTTTCGTGCTAACACTCTTTCATCCCAGCTCCAAGTTCTACTTGGCTGAGGCACTTATTTCTTGCTCATTCTTATTTTCTCTCATACTGTTTTGCACGATACAACTTCATTTCTATATCCACCATGACATCTGTGAAATAATGTACAATGGGGCCGCCAAAGGCACCTCCACCTCGACCATATCCGCATCCTCATCCTCTTCCACTTCCTTCTCCTTTTCCTTCCCTTTCCCTTCAGCCACTTCTTTCTCCTTCTCCTCCGCCTCGCGCTTCGCTTTCTCTTCCTCATCCTATAACACCTGAGCAATCAACTTGTCGGTTTCTTGTTTGGCGATCCATTGCCGGACTTGGAGGTCCTCCTCCTGTTCATACGCAACTCGAAAGGCTTTCCACGTATCCAAGTCCTCCGCATGCTGAGCGCTCGCGGTTTCGTACGAGGCAGCATCAGTGTCGAACTTGTTGTTGGCCTCATCTCTATGGGCCTTGAATGCAGCGAATGTTTCCCCCGGATTCTTAACCACCGAGACCAAAACTGGCTCCAGAACCGGATCCGGAAAGGGGTACAGCTCTGCAGGATCACAGAGGGCAGATAGAATGTGTTTCTCCTCAAATGTATGGAGAGTCCAAGGAATGTCGCGCCCTTCTAAGTCAGGTGGGGGAGCAGTATGCAGAGCGTAGTCCTTGGCCAAGGTGTACTGAGAATCGTCAATCATGAGGAGGGGGTGCTGTGGGTTGTTGTGTTGAAATTTGGAGGATGAGCCTTCGGCTGACATTACTTGAGGGTTTTCGTGGGGGGTTCAGAAGACTTTGGCTGGAAAATGTTGCCTTACTTATACCCCTGGCATTTGGCCTGTCACGTGACTTTTCGCTTATCGTTTCTTCCGATCTGACTTCATTGTTCTTTCTGTTTCTATTTCCTTTTTTGGTTCTAGCGTTTCTCCAGGGGTCGAAACCCAAGAGGGGGATACTGTTACATCCATATGACTTTGGATGAGATCTCATCTGATGGAGCACCTATTCCATCCTCTCATCTGACCTCATGCGCTTTGTACATCGTACTCGGCTCAACATCTTCATCTCTGTTTCATCTCGCTATCATATTCCACATTACTATTAATTTCTTGCTTGCGCCTTCTTGACACATATACCTCATGGACTACACATGATACCCACGCGCCCACGTATATCTATAGTATATAATCTAGATGTATTATACCGAGTAACTCAGGTAGAAAATTAATGTTGTTCTCTGCTACTCTCATCTCTATCATCCTCTTACTCTACGGCCAAGACACTTGGTCTCTGCCGTCTCTATATCTCTCTCTCCCTGTATGAGGCATCTTCCTCGTGTGCTCTCATCCTGCATAGTGCATCAGTGCTGTTGCCGATAGCTTCAGCGATAAATCTTCTCGCACGGTCTTCTCCTCGTACGACGTTCCGTCCGTCGTCGGCCGTGCTCTCTTGTTCTCCTCCTGCATAGTCCTAACACAACCAGGCCACCTATAAGCTAGTGGAGCTCCACACTAAGCTTTAACAACACTGGTGGGGCTCCACACCAAGTGAAAAGGGATCTAGTGGGGCTCCACACTAGTCCTGAAACAATCAATCCTATCCAAAGAGTCTAGATGAACTAGCTCTGTCCTATAGGTATCTTAAAGTTCTAATTTCACGACTCTAGTTCAATATAGAGAAGGGCTTTTCAAAGGTTTATTTTCTAAGTTAATTTTCTAAGCACACGTTGCGTCTATGGTCAATGATAGAAGACAAGAACTCTGCTATTGGTGCACTAGTGCTACGTATATAGCAGGGTAATTGCTTGAGAGCTTCCTAGGGGAAACCCTGCTGCTTATATACCCACAAGCATACATATTTTACATATAAGTGAAAGTGGACACGATAAAGTAATAGTAACTATGCAAGAAATGAGAACAAGGAGAGGATTCTGTCCATATAAAGTAAGTATCTACCAGAAAAGGAAGGTTTGGGTATATATTGGTCGGAATTCGACATTATTTTGCAGGACTGCTAGTCATATTACTTTTTGGTTGCTAGGAAGTGGTGCGCGGAGGCGCTGTTCCGCATGGTACGTTTTGGATATCGGTGCTAGGACATAGTTATTCCACTCGGAACTTGCTAGGAGTCCGATCTCGACTGAAACACTTCAGATTTGTATCCGAGGAAGGTAGGCTCTGTGAACTTGTAGTTCTATATTATATTTTCTATGTCCTAGGACAATCCTGAAACAGAATCCTATCTGTTTCCTTGTTATAGGACTATATGTCCCTCGCTAGTGTCTGTACTAGCAGTAGGAATCCCAACTCGAAGCTCGAGGGATATTCCGATCTATATGGGAAAGCTGTTAAGCCCCCATATGGTCCTCATATTGATGACCCAGTCACTCGGACATTTCTAATCCAGGTAACTCTGCTCTCGAAGGTGACTTGCACCTCCAGCTTCTACTGTATTTGGTATATAGCTCTGATTCGTCCCCTAGGGTCCTTCTACGCTGTGGTAGTTGGTCCTCGTTCACTATCCCATCTCATATGTCCCATAGCGCAAGTATAGTGTAGCCATATGACCTACTAGGAAGTCTACCATGTACAGTAGCATGTCCTCATAAGGTCCCAGCCTGATAATAGAGTATAGATACGGTCTACAGGTTTTGACGCGTATCCTAGCGCAATCATATAGGGCTAACAACGACATCAACGTTTATGCACGCACAGCTAGTATTCACTACGCAGTGCATGCCTATCTTATTCTTCGTTATATGCGCACTACTAGGTTCCTAGCAGTGATACCAAGTTCATATAGTACTTAGTATGATGTACTAGTGCAATTCTGAACACAACAATTAGTGTCAAAATGACTGTTTTTCAGCGATTTCGTTCTGGTACCCTCACATTGGTCTGCACTTTTACTCCGTATACCCAAAGTGTCACTGGAATTCTAAATGAAAATTTCTTGTTGCGAGCTACATTACTAGTACAAGATTCCAATGCTACTTTAACTGAATCATGCTCAGTTCTGACAGTAAGTATACACTTTCCAGACTATAGATCACAGACAATCTCCTCTACAGTCCCTTTAGAAAATCCACGTTGAAGTGCCGATTTGCCTTTTTCTGACCCATCGGTTTACTAGGCCCTGCCTGTGGTTCATCGAATTCCACAGTTACCCCCATTTTGGAAGGTCCAGGTTCAGCAATCTCCTCAATACTCGCAGAGTTGACATTGACAGTTCCAGCTGGGGACGCTGGGCCATCATCATCAAATTGCTGGAGTAACTCCAGCATCTGAGCCTTGAATGTGTTCTTGGCTGGTTGGTTTGATTGTTTATCCTTATTCCCTTGTCCAAAGGAAGTCGACATAGAGCTCTTTGGGGCAAGTTTCTTGCCTTCATTTCCAGGTTTATCCCAACAGTCAACTGTGTTATGAGAAGTTGACTTTGCCTTAAAGCCCTTTCTGGCACATATTTGGCAGAATTTCTTCTTTGCTTCCTGAGAGTTAGCCTGGGTTGATTTGCCTTTGCTCTTTTTTGCCGCGTCGATCTCCATTGCATTTGGATCTGAATTCTTGTTGTTATTCCCACCGCCGTTGCTGTTGCCAAATATAGTACCCTTTGCCTTTTCTGGATGCAAGGTCCTGTATGCTCAAAGCAGTAATTCCAAGTATGCATCCCAGTCCTTGGGAGCAGTGTCAGACAATTTGTACATGAGGAGTGAATTTCTCAGCTCTGAAGGAATAACTTCGTGTAGTTTGTCAATATGGATTTTGTCTTCATAATCGACAAGTCGTGCCAAAGTATGATATTGTTCTGAGAACTTGATGAAGTCCTTGCTTGCCAGAGTTTTATTAGACCATAGTTGGGTGATCTCAGCTTTAGCACCTTCTTTATCATCATGCTTGCCATAGATCTTGTTGAGTTCATTAACAAACTCTTTCCAATGTCCTAAGTCCTTTTTCTGAGCATTGAGAAGGTAGTATTTTCTCATATACTTGATAGCAGGATGTTTGAGCCGGGTAAGGGCAACAATGATCATCTGCTTGTCGGTAATTGTTCCTGTAGCTGAACAGTAAAGGGCAATTTGGTTCAGCCAGTCCTCTAAGGCTGTCTTATCGTCAGACCCTGAGAAGAATGGTGGGTCAGGCACTTTGGAGGCTTTATATCCTGATCCCGCTTCTGCCGGGAGCTGGTCGAGTTGGGTTTTATAATTTCTAAGAAGCTCACTCTGCATGCCAACCAGGTCAGATAATGTCTTGACCTGGACCCTTAGTGCATTGACCTCATCATATACTGTGCTGAAGCTTCCATCAAGAAACTGAGAGAGTCGTTGAATTTGTCCATCTATATAGTTTTTGGATGTTGCTAGAGTAGTGGTATGTGCATTTCTAAATACACGACCCAGTTGATTGCAACTTTCTACAGGAAATTGGGTGGCATTCCAGTCTACTCGAGTGTTAATTATTTCCTTCCAGTTCTGAATATTGGCCAATATAGTGTCAGCTTCAAATGGTTCATAGACAATGTTTGCCATTTCTAGTTGAAACATATTAGCTAGGTTGAACAGCAGTCTTGATCCATGAGGTGAATTAAATCACTCTGCCAGTATTAAGTCCAAGATAGAATTGTATTTAGACTTTGGGGAATGTAATGTTCAAACCCACAAGTTCTTTACAAATGTCTTCTATGGCTAAGTCCTTCTAAAGATACTCCTCCAATCTTCTTTAGTGCTCCTTTAAGGTTCCTCCACTGTTTGTTAGTGAGTTTGTGACCTTTATCTTCCAATGCCTCATACAAATCTTCAAAATCATTCCACCAACTCCAAAGAACATCCCGAACCTCTCTGGGCACCCTGACAGCATGTCCCAGATGTTCCTCTTCCTCCACTTGGTTGAGCTTTGTGAAGAGCAGGTCAAGCTGTACCTTTACCAGCTGGAGCATATGACAATACTCCTTGATGCGGTTGAGGATCTTGGTTTTCCGAAAGTGAAGAGAAGGTGGTGGTGGTGGTCCAGGGGTATATGGATGGTAGGAGGACTCTGTTTCGACGTCCTCTTCAGTGGTAGAAGGAGGTGAGATGCATTCAGCAAGGGAGAGCTCTTTGGTGAGTCAAGCAAGAAGAGCGAGTTCATCAATATGCTCTAGGGCTTGGAGTTCCAATCCCATACATTCAATGAGGTGTCAACGGTTGACAGGAGGGTCAATAGGAGGTGGTATGATAGTCTTCCAAGGTTTTCCAACATTGGCAAAATGCTTCTGAATCTCTAGATCACAGTAAATCTGTTCCTAGTGACCAGTAGGTTCATAAGTGGCAATGATATAGTGTTTGCTGGACTTGGACTTGGTGACTTTTGGCATACTAGGCAGGTGGCATAAGTACAATGTCTCTATTCCAGCAGACAAGGTACAAGAATGGGAAAAGGGGAAAAGCGACCAGTTGCATCGCAAAGTCTTGATCTTGAAGTCAAAGGATGGGGGGAATTCTCAATGTGGTCCCTTCCATGCAGCAAATGGTTTTTGGATGTGTATTACACACCATCCTCCTCACCCCATTGCTGGCCATTGTCATTGTTAAAAACAAATACATGATGGACACAGCTCTGGTTGCATAAAGCAGTGAGCACTCCTTACGCCTAGGGTCCAGCAACAAGGTTAGCATGTGGCCACTCAATGAGCCACCCTCTCAACAGAATAAATCCATTGAGTCAGTCAAGTGTTGCAGCCAAAATGTTTTATTGCGGTAGATAGTGAGGACAATAAACTACATGACGTCGTTGTCTACAGATGGGCCATGAAGAGGCCACAGAGAGGTCACGGCCACATGTTGCCAACTTTGGCAACGGTAATATGAAACAGGACCTGTGTTGCTTACTTGGCGACAACTTGGAGGTGTAACGCTCGAGGCCGTGTTGCCTCCCTACATCTACCTACAGTATATATCAAATACAGACCATAGGTTTTTTTTTTGGGTACCAGTTTGAGGAGGAGTGTCAGAGCAATGAAAATTAATGGACTGTGAAAATTGTCAGACTAGAAATGAGTGATATGAAGTGAAAAATACCTCTGTGGGAGATGCATCAGGGGTGTGGGCCTCAGTAGATGGTGGCTGCATCAATGGACTGCTGGCATTGGCCGATAGTCCACGTTGGTTGGGTGAACCCCTTATCAATAATTCTTGATGGAGAACCATCATGCAACCTCTCTGAGTGTCATCACCAGCAGCAATGTCTATCTGGAAGCAATAGTTCCAGACTGACGGCACACTCAACATATTCGAACAGATAAACCCAGCAAGAGAATGCAAGAGGGACAACAGAGGAAAGAGCAGTTGGTAGAGACAAGGTATGAGTATGTTACTGTCTCGGACCATGACACTGATACTATGAATAGGCTGGAGCATTGACAGAAGGAGCTGGATAATGCACAGTCCCTTGGAAGACGTCAAAGAGAAAAAAGCCCTTCAGCACCAGAAGATACCAGTCAGACTATCAACCTAGTTTCCCCAACTCAGCCAGTCCATGCACCCATAGGCATCCTTTCTGAGGGTTGTGGAGAAGGTGCGCATATGGGATGTGGTAGCTGACAACAACCGACAACACAATTTACAGGATGTGGAAATGGCGCTGGGACGCTCGATACTGGTGAATCATGAAGTACTGGAAGATTGGGAATGGATATGGAAGCCAGGATACCATTACGCTTTCAATGAGAAAAAGCAGTGTATACTTGGTGTATAAATAACGTGAGTGCATAACCGATAGCCTTGACCAACTTTTTTGACTTACATGTTGACAGACCTTAGGCTTTTATTAGTGAGCAGAAGCAGGAAGCCATGAAGACAGTGATGGAATGGTCAACATGTGTAAACCCAATCAACATTAATGCGGTGAGCCCTTTCCAATGTCAAGTTCTTGGATGTTGCATTAATATAGTCATTCTTCTAGCACGAAGCATGCTGCTGATGATGATAATGTCTCACCAGGGGCAAAGTCTGGCAAGATGTTTGGCATGGGCTGGCATGCTTCTATGCAGAGGAATACATCTGTAGTGACATATGCCTCAAGACGTGGCTGGGAAATTCGGTAGGCCCATTGTTATCAACAGAATAGATCTCCAAACAAATGACCTTCAGACAGAGAAACCTTCTTGAGAGTCCCCGAATTCCTCAAGTGTACACGGAGTACATGATGTCGATGGCCAGTCTTGTCCCTGGATATTTTGAACACCAGGTTCTCATCTCGAATAAGTAAGTACTGTGAATGCTTAATGAGAATTCATACTGATACCTCTAAAAGTTATCAAGTCCGATCGTTTCAAAATAAGACCTGGGATGGTTAGCTGAACTACGACTACAGGCCAAATGTCCTCAATATCACTCGAGACGGGTTTTCCAACTTTACTCATTGAGATCATGACTTCTGTGAGATAGCATTCAGGTGGTGGTGGACATCAACTAAGCATGACCGGAATCATACCTATGAGGTCAACACCGATGGTATTGATCATGCTAATGTTCAGGATGGACAGTTTATCTGGGCTGAGTATGGTATCAGTGTTGATTTTCAATGGTAAGTCTCTGTCTATCTTGTTAATGAGGCTCATAAGAAACATCTTCAGGGCATCTGGCATGGTAGAGGTTTTCTGGAGGGGACAGCTTGATTATCATGCGACCATTGCCAGTGTTGAACCATCAAACACAACACGATGGGATACTTCAATCCAGCTTACACATGCTTTTGTGAACTGGGTAGAGTTGGTTTCTGAGACCAGCAACCCTGAATCACGTATCCAGGGACCTTCTCATTACTTTGCTCAGCGTAATTTTTAATTGTAATGTAGAGATGCAAATAGATTGAGTTAATGTACTATACATGCATCAATGATGGTGATGGCAATGGTGTTGGTGAGTAGCAGAAAAATGGTTCTCGAGCATGTTAAGTATCTCACCCTCAACAGCATCATGATAGATATGATATGGGTGTGCATCCAGTGGCTCTTCAGGATGAGCTTCTTGCCAACGTTCGATGATCGCCATAACCACTTCCGGTCATGAGACAGAATAGCTACACTCGCATACTGAGCATAGAAACTTGTTAATGATGAATATGACATTATAGTCTGCATTGGGTGGTGGAGGATTTTCAAGCTAAATGAAAATGAAACAAGTGAGTGGAGGAGTCAAGTATAGGGACAGATATTGATGATGCACCAGATACTGATAGGTCACTGTAGGAACACCATCTTCGATAGGGTATGGAATGGGATAGTCAACTTCAGCTGACTCAAGCACCCAATCAATTTCCACTTGCTCTGCATAGGTGTACTGTTGATGATAGGTCCCACATGCACAAAGCACCTGATAGACGAATTGAATAGGATTAACATGGTGGGAAGATCATCTTGTATGTACCTGTTTGGGATGTGAACTCTATCAAAACGTAGATCAGTTTGGTAGACAAAGATTGACAATAAAGAACACACATCAGATTCATTTTCGCTGTCATCTCCACTACCACTGTCATCCTCAGAATCACTGGGCCTGATGGTTTCCTCATCAGTCAAAGGTCCTATGATGGTCTCACTGTTGGTCTCTACATCGCTTGCACTGGGTGAATGTTCAGAAGGTTCAGCAGTAGGTGAGGAAGGCAGGGAAGGTCTTCACTAATTGTCTATCTGGAAAATATCAGTACACATTGTGTGGGGCATTTGTGATCACATACCGGTGGGTTGTGGCAGGTGGAAAAAAGTCTGTGTCACAAATTGTGACAACCGTGACATGTGAGTCCTTGCTCACCATTCTCCTGCAACCATCAAATGAAACAAAGTGCATCCAGCAAACAAAGCAACCGGGATTTCCAGCAAAGACGCGTTGATGACAATGACTATGAAGTGTATCATGCAGGTGAAGCCCAGTTCTCATCTTCTGGGCGACTCTTGGACAAGAAATGATCTCCAATGAAGGGAAGGACAACATGGACAGTTGGGAGTACTTGGAAGCCTGAAGATGATAAAGAGTTTGGGTTGAATATAGATAGGTCTTACTATGATCAGGAGCTGCTGTGAGAACCATGTGATCCTCCAGTGATTATTGATCAGCTAGTTGAGGAGAGCACCCAGCTGAAGAAACGGAGTTGTCAGTTGGTGAGTCATATAAGATGTTCAAGTTCAAGTAGACAATTGACTGATGTCTTCTGTAGAGAAGACCTCACATTGTTTGGCTTGAACAATATCGGCAACCCTTTCTCGATGAGCTGCTTTGCTGGGATGGCCATACAGATTTCATTACCCAGAAGCACTGCTTGGATTGTGTTGCATAACATGGACAAAATACGTCAACATGTGCGATCAATGAGGGTTGATATCAGTGTAAGGATTGCTTTGTGGGGGATCTGGTGTGTGCAGAATGCTGCCAGAAACGTCATCATCAGCATCTGTTTCATTGCTTGGAGGTGTGTGTTAATGCTTTTCTCTGGTGACAAGGGATATTGATCATATGTCTCAGGAATGGAAGAATGGTCACTTTACTGATAGCTGCCTCAAGGATGTTGGTATGGTGATTCAGTTGAATCATTGTAGTGGTCAATGTCCAGCCCCACAACTCACTCATCGCCAGTTATGCATTCTGCATACAAATGGTATCCATGATGTCAACCTGCAGTATTGTGACTGTGAAGCCAAAGTCCCACAATACCTCCAACTATATCCGGCAACACAGGATGATATCTGAACATGTGCTACATTCACTCTCCTGGAGCAGCTACATTCACTATCACTCATCAGAAAAGGGGGAACATATGACTACTATCAAACACTGGAGAAGTTGACAAATAACACGGGAGTGGAGGTGCCAACTTTGAGATATCGTCAGCTCCAGCGTATGCTGTTACAATGGCGTCACTTGAAGATGTTGAAGCAAGGTAGAAGGGGGCAGCTGGATGATGGAGTACAGCAAACAAAGGAGGGTGAACTGGCAGTACTCTGCCCAATGTGCCCATGGCCAGGTATCAACCTCGATGATGGCTGGCAGCTGGACAAGAACAAAAGGTAGGTTATACATTCTTGACCAGTTGCAATGGCTGAATGACCTTGTCAGCTATCTCTATGCTCCAATTGTCTGCCTTCAACTTCTGGCTTAAAGCACAGCTGGTGTCGTCCTGATCCATGTGCCGACGATGGGTGGTCTTTGTACCCCGAGCACCATACAAAGACTATATAAAGCAGCATATGTCAGCAGCAGATGTAGGTGCCATCATAACTTCCCTTTTGATGATCACTAATGAATGTTTCAGGTGAGTACATGTGTAGGCTTCTAAGCTCTTGCCCAACAGAATATGTGTGCATCACAAGGGCTCAGGTATACTGGACTGGATGCAGTGGTTTGTGGCAGAAGTGAGATGGTGCTACCAAATGGAGTTGGAAATCTAGAGAAGGGGGAACGGTATGTGGAGATCAATCATTCAATAGGAAGCGTAAACTAATATCATCTCAGGTATGCAAATTCCAGGTTCATATTTGGATGTGCTATCAAAGCCATGATAGTACTCAGTATCAGGAAGATCTATGTTGCATATGATGTGGTATGCCAGTGGTTCATCAATCTCATGACATGCATGAAGGATGACTGGCCCCACAATCTATGAGCATCTCACCTAAAGATCACACCCCTCATTCCCAAATTCCACTTTCCAGCTCACTGTGAAGCTGACCATGACCAGTTCAATTGCAACCTAGCCAAGGGATGTGGGAGAGCCGACTGTGAATGCTGTGAGTGTCTCTGGGCTGTAATGAATGCAGCAGCACCTTCAACAAAGACGATGGGGCCAGGATCTCACCAGGTGGTACTGAATGATCATTTTGGATTTCACAACTATGTACTTTCATTGTATTCAGAGCTGTGGCACTGACATCCATGTAGGTGTCTACCTGATGAAGAAGTATCGTGAAGCTATTGAGGACTGTAACAGGCAAGTGGAAGGACATCGAGGGCTTACACGCTTCCTACCACCTGGTCTCGAACAGAAATGGGCAAAGATGTGTGAGATATGGAAGGAAGGTGAGTTCTGTAAGAAGGGTCCAAATCCATTTGAACAAAAGGATACAGGTATGGTATACATATGTCATACTATATTATGGGACTAACCCCTATTTAGACCTATCACGTGCGGAAGTTGAGAAAGAGCTGGCAGAGTATGAGGCTGATCAGCAAAAGAAAGGTGCCAAGGTCTACCATACAACAACTGCCTCCATTTTTATCTCCCTTGGTATTGACCTCGAGGAAGCACAGTACAAGATCAAGGCATTGTCCAAGCATGAAGAGGACAAAGAACATCTCACTCTCACACAGTTGAAGACACTTGCAGAGCAGTGTAATATCCTGCGATCAAAGCTGGTTGGTTGGGCAAAGTTACATGCAATTTACATGCCAGGATTACTACAGTGGCTGACCCAGATGAACGAAGATGATTCACTGGTTGACATAGAGCCAGAGGACTTTTGACTCTGGCTTCCATCATCATTACCGGTGGCACGTCGGCATGACATTTGCGTGGATGGCCTAGTCAATATCGAGGACAAGCTTCACACTGCACAGTGTAAGGATGCACTAGATGGGATTTGGCACACACTTCGCCTGAAGTCATGAATGCTTATATTCAAGGATCAGAACATGGTGGGCCAGAGGGATGGAGTCAAGTCTCAGACTATCGTAGATGGAATTCAGGATCATGCTAGAATGTTTGCACAGACATACCAGGTGTCACGAGAGGCAAAGCTCACACTCGTAGGCCCAGGTGAATGGGAGAATAAGCTATAGGTGCTTAAGGACTCAGACGTATGTTCATATACAGATCCAGAACATCTCAAGCCAGGGAGAGGTCGAATGGGTACCAGAGAGGATGAGGTAGATGAAGAAGGACATGAAGATACATCAACAAGTAATGGGTCACAAATCGACCTATTTGCCACTCAAAGGATGGACAAGGAACGACTGCAGCATGGAACAGGTGAAACCTACCATATGGTATCCTGAATCTGGCTAAATCAGAGGATTAATACAGCAGATGGAACGGATGATGATAACAAACTCCTTCAAGAGGTGTGGGCTAGAAGCTGGGCAAGAGCAGAGAGGGCAAAGAAGAAGGTGGCATTGATTCATGAGGAGATGAAGCAGGCACTAAGGTTTCTGGAGTGGAAGTCACTACAGTGGAAACAGCAGGCATCATTACATGGTAATGATAACAAGCCATTGGTGGAGGGGGTAAAGGCATATGCCGGCAACATTAATCGTGCAAGCCATTTGGCTTTGTTTGGCATCACCTTGCTCACGTGACACGTGATTTCCATGGCCTTTCCATGGCCCATCTGTTGTTAGATTAGATTGTTCCATTGTCCCAAGAAATATACATGTTTTTCCTCTTCTACGACGTCCTAAGAAATGTCCAAACCTACACGGAAGCTTCAGGCAGTTAACGAAGCCCAAATTCGCCAGTTTCTCAATGAAATTACTTCTTCAGGCGCGCTATCATCACCATCAACAGATGTTTACGAGACTCCGGTAGCTCAATTCAAACTTTCCGAAGCCGAAGCCGAACAGTTTCTTCAAGAACGCCAGATTATCTCGAAATGGATTTGCCGGAAGCCATGGGATCGGGAGGAGCACAAGACGCGTAAGAAAGGTGCGTGAAAAGTTCATTCCAAACTATTCTTCATCTCAATTGAATACAGCATCACCCTATCCGGATGCTATGGCAACGAAGCGGGGAAGAAAGCGAGAATTCGAATGGACGGAGCGCTGGGTCTGCGGACATGCCGGAAAATACAAGGACGAGCGAAATCCGGACCTTTCCCCCAGCAAGCGGCGACCAAACCGCCATCACAGCAGTGTCAAAGTTGAATGCAGGGCACAAATATATTTCCGAAAGTGGCTTGACACAGACGTAGTGGAAATAGAATATCACCATGAGCACCAAAATCACGAGGTCTCTGTGTCAAAAGACTCTATGCTCACTCTGCGAGTGAAGCACTGGATTCAGGAGAAGGTTGATGAAGGATTGACCTGGGCTGCAATTAAGCCGCTTTTAAGCCTTGATGAACAGATTATGCAGCGGGTACGTGCCCTCATTTCCCAGTACTATAAGTGCTAATTTCCATACAGATTGAACGTGGGGATGCTGATATGATACCTGATGTATTACGCGTAACTTATATGGACGTGTACAATGCATTATGGCGTCGATTGCAAAAGATTGCACACTTGGATTCAGATGGCCACAAGAGCCTCGAAATGTGGAAGGTCAAACTCAAAGAAAAGGGATATCAAGTGCTCTATGAGCAAGTACGAGGCACGCTCCCTACAGATACAACATACCTATTTGCTTTAGTCTCTCCATGGCAACAGACAGTACGTCGGAATTGATCAACTGATAGTATATGTGCTTATTGTGTAAATGTAGCTGTTACAGCGATTCAGCATGATTGCGTGCCTGGATTCTACACATAATACATGCTTCTCCGCCTCCGGAAAAGAGGAGAAGGCATTCCTGTACACCATTCTACTCAAGAATGTGACTACAGGAAAAGGCTCTCCTGGTGCCTTCATGTTTACTCCCAGTGAGGCACAGTATGCAGTCTCTAGATTCATCTCTTGGCTCCGGACATCCCTCTCCTTCCTGTGTAACACATGGATGATTGACTGTTCAGATGCTGAAGCTGCCGGAATTTGAAGTGCCTGTGGAGAAAATGTCAAAATCTTTCTCTGTTTATGGCACGTCATGAAAGCTGTGACAGAACAAGCTAAACGAAAGCTTATTGCACAGACTGACGGTGATCGCAAGTCCAAGATTTCGGAAAATCAGACCCTCCGGTCTGAGGCTATCAAAGACTTCAAGCGTCTTGTCTATTCAGTGACAGCCGATGACTTTGATAGTGAGTGGGAGGACATTCTGGAGAAGTATACTGAGTTTCCGGAATGGATTAAATATTTGGAGACTGAGTGGTACGCAAAGCGAGAGGGATGGTGTATGGCATGGAGAAAAGTGAGTTTTCCTCATTGACATCTTTCAATTGACCAATCCTGACACCATACATAGGATACACCTCATTATAAGATTGAAACCAACAACTACGTTGAGTCCTGGCATTGTCAGCTCAAAACCCACTATCTAGGACTTATGCGGAGGCAACGTGTCGATGTTCTACTTCACATACTGACGGAAAAGGTGGAACCTGACTTTCGACGAGCAGATTTAATGGTCAGGTTGGACTACGAATGCCCACGGTTATCAAAGGAGGAGCGGGAAAGCCAAAGGAAGGCCCAAGCAGTTCCCGCAACTGAGCTCGAGGACAGGATAGATGTACCTATTGAACTTTCTGATAAGGTATGCAGAGTCATTCACATCAGCTGCATTTCTGATTGCGTTACAGACACCTGATCTCTATGTCCAATCATTTACCGACCCGGATCTTTGGTACCGTGTTGGTGTATCTGACTTCAAGGATCCCTCGGGAGCACGCCGTGCAGCTGTGATTTCATGCGAGTGCCCCGGATTTGAGGGAAATCAGTTGAAGTGCAAGCATATGTTTCTTGCTTCACGTTTCAATGGGCTTCCAGTCCATCATTTTGGTGGATTGCCTCAAGATTTTCCTTCATCTCATCCTTTGCCACCTACTCAGAATGAAGCTACGCCAACAGATGTGGATAATCAGAAGATAGCGCAGATAGCTCGCATCAAATCAGCTGTGTCTACACTTCAAAACCTTACTGAGAAGCTTGGAAAGATGGCACTGGCTGATGTCTCACGTGTACAGCTCAACAATGTTGAGACTCAGGTAGTATCAGCACACCGGGGACTCTCTGAAGTAGTTTATTCACGCGAATTGTATGCTACACAATAATTTAACCACGTATTTCTACGAGATTTGATCCAGACGCATGTGCCCGCGGCCCATCACGTGACCAAGGTGTTGCCAAACAAAGCCAATTGGCTTGCACGATTATGGTCGCCCGGCATATGCCTTGAAGCAGGCAGCATTTCAGAGAGAGCTGGGAAAAGCATTTCAGGCAGAGTGGTCTAAACCTGTGGATGTAACTGACATTGAACTTGAGTACTGACGATTCTGATGACAAGGATTGAGCAATCTGTATTCGGTAACATAATCGATCTATCTCTCAATTGGTCCAAAGTAATCCATCCTGAGTAAGAGAAATGGTTATATGGGCACAGTGAAATGGTATAGTGGTTCTGTGAGCTGCTCGTCATAACTAATAGGTGCTTTGGCAGTGGTTTGTGGTTCAATCCACCATTATGGCCAAAATTTTACCTCTGTATAATGTCGAGCTTAGCAAATTCAGATATAATTAATCATTTCTAAATTCCCCTTCCAAATTGGGACTTATCCACCTTGAATGTTCAGACTGTATACCATATCAGGACTTTGCATATGGCTGAGACTTGAATGTTCATGTGGATATCCCCCAGTATGCCCAGGTCTATAACTGCTCTTCTGGAAGATTCAAGTGCTAAGGGGTTCTGCTCATTCAAACCTTCATTCCAGCAGCATGAGCTCCAAAATCCAGGTTACCCAACTTTACATGCAATGTCTGATTCAGATTGGGGAATGGGAGACACAAGGAAATTGGTGTCGGGGTTCCTGATACTTTTAGGTGACTCTCCTGTGTCCTGGAGCTCTAAACAGCAAACGGTAGTCGCGTTATCATCATGTGAAGCTGAATACTTAGCATTGACTCATTGTGCCAGAGACATACTCTGGTTCAGGAACCTTCTTGCAGAACTGCACTTTCCACAAGATCTACCAACAACAATATTTTGTGACAACCAAGGGACAGTAGCTTGTGCACATGATCCACATGGGCATAGCAAGATGAAGCATATCTCGTTACACAAACACTTCATTCAGGA
>JAYKXP010000158.1:0-101027 GCA_037176845.1 Paramarasmius palmivorus
TATGGAGAGATCTACCTCTTAGTTGGATAAAGACCACAAAAGTACACATCAGGGATATTCAGATGACCCTGTAAAGTGTGGTAAGCACTGGGAGGGATGCTCATGTCTCCAAGGAAGCCTGGTGCTCGTTTTTCATGCCTATGATGACCTCTTCTCAATCAATAGAAAAGAGAATGGAGTCACTGGTTGGATCTGAGGGGTCAGGATTGAAAAGGCATGTCACTATGCGCAATCTAAGGCCATCAGGAATTCACATAAGACGTGTTGGACAATGGAAACATACAAGGCAATGGCACTTATAAGTGCATTGCCTGCAGAATAAGCCAATATGTCATCAAACTTGTTGTTGTAGCCTTGCCTAGACAAAGCCACAATCATAGAGGCATTCAGAGCAGTAATGAACAGAACAGACAGCGCCAGGTAGGAACAGGTCAACTAGAGCCAATGCAGTTTAAAGGCTCTGGGCAGAGGCAGTTCAAGGGAAATGGGTTTTGGTGGTTCAAGGGGGAAAATTGGCAATGAGCCAGGAAGAAAAACGGGGGTCTGTCCATCACTGTCAGGGAGAAGGGCATTGGAGTTTGAATGGTCAGAGTTGAAAAAAAGCAAGGGAGAGAACAAGGCCAAACAAGGCAGAGGCAGAGACAAAAGTTGTTGAAAGTGACGGCAGTGCAGTGCTTTATGATTCTGAAATGGATACAATCTCTGATAATTACCAAAATGGAATTCAGGAACAGGCGCCACATTCTCATATGACACCCCATCGTAGCTGGATTAAACAACTACAAACCATATAGAGTTCCTATAAATTTGGCAGATGATAGAGAGTTATTTATTCAAGTGGCATGGGCACTGTTTCTGTTTAAGATAAGATAATGGAACAACAAACTAGAAGATATAGAATTCAGTAGAGGACGTACATGAACCTGCACTCAAAAAACATTTGTTAGTGTTCTTCATTTGACAAAGAAACACAACTTTCACATACATATTTGGCAAAGTACAATACAGTTTGAAATAAAATGGACCAGTTTCTTTTATGCACATATAAATGATAACATTGTTGCGATATTTGGAATGGTTCTACTGTGATTTTAATGGAAAGTGCTTTTTGGTAACAACTCTGCCCTTGACCTTGAAGCTGTGGCATAAGCGCTTCCGTCACTTGAACTATGGTGTTATTTCAATGCTGCTGAAGGAGAAGTTGGTTGAGGGCTTAGGCTCTAGACTATGATGCAAAGCCAGATCCCATATGTGAGCCATGCTTAGTGGTAAAATGCGCGGCAAATCCTTTTCCTTCATCAACATCTAGAGCTAAGCATGTGCTGGAGCTCATCATTCTGATCTCATTATGTTGTGTCACATTCCTAGTGGGAATAAATACTGGAGCACATTCATGATGACATTCAAGGTTCAAGCGCAGTTTCTTCTTTGAAGAGAAAAAGTGATAATTCCAAGATTTCAAACAGGTTCAAACGGCTTGGGCTGAGAACTTGTTGGAGTGTAAAATCAAAGTGTTCAGATGTGACTAAGGGTGGTGAAATATGTCAAAGGAGTTTCTGGGATTTCTAGTGCAATGTTGGAATGAAACCCAATACACAGTCAGAAACCGCCCCCAACAGAATGGAGTTGCAGAGCTTGCAAATGGAATCATGGATGAAAGGATCACTGCATTGCTGATAGAGTCTGGTTTCTTCAAAGATGTTTTGGGCCTGAATGCCTGGATGAACATTGTTCTTGTGTGGAAACCGTACCCCTACATATGCTTTTACCAAATGCAATCCCATTTGTGCTGTGGATACTAGAAAAAGCCATAGTGTGGATTCATATGAGGGTATGCGGGATGTGTTGCTATTGTGCTGTGCAAAAGGATTAAAAGGGCACACTGGGATCACATATGGAAAAGTGCATCTTTATTGGATATCCTGATGGATTGTAAAGGGTGGAAGTTCTGGGAATCATAGACAAAGAAAGTGGGTAAATCAGTGAAAGGGCAGAGTTTGATGTAACGCATACACATAGAGAAAGTTGGGAAATTGCACTCAGTTCAAATCATTCACCTGTCTACACTCATCTATATCGCATACTAAATCAGTACAAGTTTGCAGACATGGGCAGACAACAACTCAAGTGATGATGAAGATTACTATACCTAGATCCACCAGTTACACCTATTCAACCACTAGCAGAAGAAATAGAACTTGGAAAGATGCACTCCAGGATCACATCCCTGCCCCGCAAACGTGATTGATAGAAGTGCTCAGGAGGATAGAGAGGAAGAGGAACAGGCATCAAGAAAATCAGGAAGAGGAAGAGATCCACCTTGAGCCTCCAGCAGTATGAGAGACCAATTTCTGAAAGAAGAACTCAGAGAATAGACGCCTCCTGGAGAAATGGTGGAAAGGCATAGAGAGCAAATGCAAGCATTGAGATGTGTTACTAAGATGAAGAGGAAGAGGAGGATGACTTTGATGAAGAAGAGGTAACAATTGCCCCTGGTGAAGCTGAGCCTAGTACATATAAAGAGGCTCGTTACAAGCCCCCCACATGATGAGAAAGGCGTGATGCAATGTTGGTAGAAATGTGCATGCCTCATCTGTCAAACAACACATGTCTAGTTGAAACTTCCACAAAAGGAAAGAAAGCATTGGCTCTATATGGCGTGTATAGGATTAAAGCACAAGAAGGATGGATCTGTTGAACGTTTTTCAAAGCAAGGCTTGTTGCTAAAGGTTTCAGCCAAATGACCTGGCATTGAACTATTCTGAGACCTTTGCTCTCAATGCGACAGTACACACTCAGGATTGTGTTGGCCCTTGCTGCAATAGATGACATGCACCTTCGCTCAGTTTCGGACCATATACATGGCATTTCATAAACTTATGATATAGACACAGGTAATCTACATGAAGCAACCAGAGGGTTTCATGCAAGGAGGTCCCAGAATAGTCTGCAGGCTCTGAACAAGTTAGTCCCTGGTATGGGTTAAAGCAAGGCACCAGTCTTTGGGCATGTGAGAAGCTGGTAGTGTGCTCATTTGTTGCTGGCTTCAAGAAGCTATGCTCTGACCCATCAGGTTACTCTATTGTGAGAGATGATGTGAAAGTCATTGTACCGTGTTTGTGGATAATATCACATTTGCTTCCAAGTCAGAGGGACAGTATTTGATGGAATGGTGGCAGAGTTGGCTATCATTTCCAAGCTGTGAGAATTGGGTGGCAACAAATTCATACTTGCTAGGATTGAAGTGACCAAGAAAAACAGAGCAGAGAATAGGCTGTATCTCTGCAACGCAAAATGTGATCAACAAGCTAGTAGAGGTTTGGCATGTCAGGAATGCAAACAGTCACTTACCCAATGACCCCAAGTCTTGAACTTTCAAAGCACAGAGTCCACAAACTGAGGGAGGAAGCAAATGAGATTGGCCAGGATATCCCTTTCATCGTGCTGTTGGCTCCCTACTATACATTGCTACCATGACACGGCCAGTCATTGCATTGCTGCAGGTGTACTTGCACGATACTACTCTAACTCCTGGAATGGAAACATTGGATAAGCAGTGAAGCATGTCTTTAGATACTTGAAGGGCACATGGATATGAAGCTTGAATATGACCCTGATGTCATCTTTTACATGATCTGTTTGTCTCATACGGTGATCAGACTTTGGTGGCAAACTAGGACAATGGGAGGTTCAACCACTGGGTACTTTGTGCAAACTAGGGTCAGCGCAGCAGTAAGCTGGAGCAGTAAACTTCAACCAGTGGTCACGCTGTCATATACAGAGGCAGAATTACAGTGCTAGAGGGGAGGTAAGGATGAAGGGAAATTGAGGTATGTCTCATCAGGGGCTGCTGGTGAATGAAGTGATGAAGTGATGAAACACTTTCTTCAACTCTAAGTCCAACAAAATATACAATGTCAGGCTTTGGCACTCTAATTATGCTTGTTCTATGCACATACACTTGCATTATGTTATTTTATCTTTTACTTTACTTATTGAACCTACCTATGGTGTATGCCATGTAGGTGTATGTAAAAAACGGTATTTTCGCACTTATTTGACGGTTGTTTTAAAGCCTCAAGCGTCACGTCGTCACAATAGGTACTAACAACAGTAGTTACTTACATGTCACAGAGAGTTGACACTTGAAAAACAGCATTTTCCAATAAAAAGTTTACTATTATCAACACTTTTGGGTGATCACAGTCAATTGCATTGAGTTCTAGTCATTGTTATTGATCAGTTATAACTGGTAATACTTTGATATAGATTCTAACAGTTGGCTGTCTCTCCTGTTGCCGATTCCTCAATCATCAAGGCCACCATACCTGAAAACACCACCACTTCCACCTAATCCTTTCATCATCAAGGATGTGGTTGCATGTTCTTTTGGTTGCTCTTGCTTGGGTTGTCATTGGTTGACGTTGGCTGTTGTATTTCATGTGGACTTTATTTGTTTTCATATCTGATGATTATAGAAGTAGTTGAGGACTTTCTTGTATACTCACAAGCAGTAGTTTAGTTAGATACTTTACTATTTGGACTTGAAACACTAGTAATAGTACTCTAGTAGATCTAGTAGTACTAAATCATTCAATGTATTTCCCAGTCTCTATGAGACTGTTTTTCTTATATTTGTGTGATCTCTAAGAGATTAATATGAGGTCTATGCATGATCAAATAACTGAGTTTGGCCGAAACACATAATCAGGGGCTATTGCCAATTTAGGCATGCACAGAAGTAGTTTTGGGTCACCACTTTGTTCCTTGCCTTTTATCTCTTGTCTGGTCTATCAGGCTTATAGATTATGCTTTTCCACATGTCTCCAAGTTTTTCTGTTATCCAATTTTAGCTCAAAACAAAAAATCTCAGCGTGAAATTTGTGAAATTTTTGTTTAAACTGCATGATAGCATTCTCTCTCTCTCTCTCTCCAAGCAAAATGAAAGTCAACCTCCCAGTTGATCCACTCAAATGGAACGGTGTTATCACCTTCTAATCAATGTCGTAAAGTTCTAGAAGCCCAACTTGGCACAAAAATTTTCTACAAGTCCCTCTATACTCTGCACCATCAGCCACAGTGTATAAAAGCCTGCTCAAAATTTCATTCTACACCAAGTCTCAACTTCTATCATCTCTTTTCTAAGTCTATTCACTACCAATGGCACCAAAAACCACTCTCAGCTCTTGGCCTGAGCACAGAGGACTGGTTTCAAAAACCAATACTATTTCTTCAAGTCACCTCCTGTGGTTTTTACTAAGGCTTGTTGAACGTCAAAGTGTGGGCGTTCAATCTTTCCATTAGCCTGGGAATTATATGGTGATATCTGAATGCCTCTAATGCCATACTTGTCGTATAACCACTGCAATACCACTTCCATCTGTGGTGCATTATCACACACTAGTTCTTCTGGGGGTCCCTATCTGCATATGATGTCTTTGAATAGCCATTCCACAATAGAACTAGCCTTCTCATTTCACAGACCTCTGGCTTCCGCCCAGTTAGATAGTGCACATCATCCATGTATAACATTTTTACAGCTGTTACTAGCTGGTAATATCTTCATGACATCTATATGAACCTTCTGGAATAGTAAAGGAGTGTAGGTATGCAACAGAGGTGTCTTTATTAATCAAAGCTGCCTTTCCTGACACATCTTACATAACCTCACAAACCAGGTAACATTATTTTCCATTTCTGGCCACCAAAATCACTTCTTCAAGAGTTTCTCTGTGGCATATATACCTTTGTGTCCTAAGTAGTCATGTGCAGCAGACATCATCCACATACACTTCTCTTTGAATACCACTAATTTGTATTGGCCTTCTGTTTCTTCATTTCGTCTATACAGCCTTTCTTCATCATTGACAAAGAAATGTTGTGACTGTGTTTCTAAGAATTCCCTATAGTCCAATTGCAAATCCTGGTGTCTGCGCTACTCTGGATCAGCTAAATAACTAGTGATATCACTTAATGCATTATCCAACTTTTGTCCTAGCATGGTTCTATGGGATTCAATGTATGGGTTCAACTTCTTCCAGTCTTTTGTCAATGGCGGTGGGAACACTTGGTACTGAGCAAAGCAGTCTGCTTTGGTTACACCTGCTTCCATCTGAGCAAGTTCAATCACTAGTGCTTCCATCCAAGTTTCTTGTCTAGCATCATCCAGTTTAGACTCAGCAAGTGCCTTCCATAAACTCTTGGATCATATCCGCTGATGAAGCCGTCCTCTACATCAACTTGGATTACTTCCTTGAACCCACTCATCTCTTTAGTTGGTCATGAAGTATTAAAAGTGTTTAAAAGCAAATAGTCCCTTTGATATGTCTTAGATCATGCACAGACAGTGTACCAGTCATGATCCAACAAAGTACAGCTCCCTACAGTTTTCAGGAAAGGGTCTGCATTGACAGAACCACTAATATAAGCTATAGCAGTGGCCAGATACCCATGTGAGGTGTACCATGTAACCATATACCTGCTGATATAAGTGCGTCTGACAAGTCCTTGACTTTTACTAGCTATTCAGGGCTCATACTAGTCCTTCAGAGTCCCTATTATAGCATAACAGAATATAAAAGTGCAATAATGTGTTCAAATAAAAGGTATTAAAAGTCAGGTGTATCACTGGTTGCTAAGACCTGTAGCCACCAAGTACTTTTGCAGATGAGGGATTGCAGCATACGATGTGCCATCTCCTCCCACCCATTCTAGCAACTCTTCAGCAGACTCTGGAATGTAGCCTATCTGAGCATTGAAGTCATTAATACACCTCTTTATCCCTTGTGTCTCTACTTCACACTCTGCATTGGTACCTAGTGGCTGTATCTTCATCTGCCATGAGTCAGGAATCCTATGAAGAGCCAGATCCTCTTGAAAGTATGCAGTAAGCCTTTGTTGATAAGCTTTCTTAAGACAGGGAACATAGTTGAATAGTGCCTGGAGCCAATGGGCTGCAGCAATCTTATGATGGTAATCCCAGTTGATTCCGGTGAACAGTGAGTGAGTTGTCATAGAAGAATGTTTATTCTTCACAACATGATCAAGATGATCCTGAAGATGAAATGCTCCTGGTGGACAGTCCTCGAGTTTGATAGCCGTAGCTGCTGTACCAGTCTTGAGGACACTTTGCTTGAGAACACCACCTTCTCTAGCAATTATGCCCAGCCAACTTCTCCCCTCTCCCCTTGTTCCTGAGTATTGTTCTGAAGGGCTTCTCCATCCAACTTGGTCAGAGACGCTAATGCTCAGCGAACCATCTTATCAGCAACAGACAGACCCATCTGAGATGTCAAGTGTTTGACTTTGGTAGGTGTCTGGCATGCAAACTCATGGATACCAAACGGCATCAACAGGTAGCCAGTCACACGTTGATTCCAGCCAATGATCATGGGGTTGACTGATGTAAGAACAAGCTAAGTACATTGTTCAGAGATTTTAATGGTAAAGTACGAATACAAAAACATACCATTTCAATAGGCCTTCTCCCAATTGACCCCTTATCTGTATTCTGCTCATGGCCTTGGGAGTCCTTAAGTGGAAGGCTGTCTCGGTTAACATTCATCACTGATTCCACAAGGCTGTATGTAAGGGGCATGTGTTGTTTGATGGTTTGAGCTGATTTCTGAGGGCTGAATTGTTCAAGATCAGAGGTAGTGATTGCATGTGGACCACTGGCAGCCAAACGTGCAGGAGGGTTGTCAGGAAACTGAGGGTCATCATGGGTGAGCAGTCCAACTTTATGATACATTTGACAAGTGCAGAGCTGAGCAGCAAATATTGAAATCTGAACACAAGTGTACCAAGCAGAAGCAGGGTTGATGGAGAGCAAGAACATGTCTTTACGTTCCTTCTTGTGTCGAGACCACCAGCTTGGGAAGGAGTAAGGATAATGGTAGGCTTTCCAGATGAAATGAATGATTTTAAGTTCATTGTTTCCCTGCAGAAAGGATTGGAGAAAGTTCTTATAGAAGGAGGTTTGATGGTCTTCAGAATTTTGTGTTCTAGGTATCCAAAGTGCTCAAGTCTAGAAATGGTCCATAGATTCCAGCTTCTGGTGAATGAGCTGCATGACCTCATCTGTGGCCTCCAATTCTAGTTTCAGCTGCTCCAGCTCCCTCTCCTTCTCTTTCTGATGCTTCTCTTCCTCGTTCTCAGGTTTTCTTTGTTGTATGAGCCACATAGAATGTGCTGGCACATCCTTTCTCAGCTGAGCAAGTTGCTCCTGAGCAGCCCTTGAATCTGTGAGATTTGCAAGAGTAATTGGAGGCCCTAGTACTATTTGCGAATGAGACAACAATGCTTGAAAGGTAGATAGGGGTGTAGGAAGCTGTGAACTCGATGGCTGGGAAGGTATTGCTGGTTCAGAAAGGAATTCTGGTTGTTGGATAGGTAACTGGGCATTAATGGAAGTATGAATGGTATCAGTGAATGGGTAATGGCTGAAAGATGTTTCTCAGGTATGATTTCAAGTAACTGAGGCCTGTAGACAGTACTTGGTCTGGTACAGGTGTGAACTGAGGAATGTACAGGTTGGCTTCTGGAATAACAAGCCAATTTCTTTGCTTTGACTTGGTAGAAGGTTGTGAGATATCTTTCAGCATGGTATGGGGCAGTTTTTAGGATGAAAATATGGTGTATTGAATGGATATAGAGTGTACAGAGCTCACAGTTGATATGGAAAGAGCAAGAGAACACACAATTACCTAATACAAAAAAATGTGCGTGGTTCCTTACCATGGAATTGCTCCAGACTACATACCAACACATCACTTGTGATTGTCAGTTGGTATTGTCAGTCTGGGTCCCCAAGACTAGAACAAAGGCTCCATGAGTAAGCTAAAGAAGGTTGTACAGAAATATAGACAATTACTTGATTGGGATGTAGAGAAATTGAAGGCCTATCATAGAGTGTTCAAGTATGAAATAGATAAGCTCATGAAAGAGCCTGTCATCTTGAACAATCATAATGCTGTACAATGGTACTTGAGTGGCTTAAGTAACTATTGGCAAGAGCGAATTAACCAAGTACTATCAGTGGGGGGGTGTTTCAAAATTTGGAAAGACCAATCTCGGGAGTCCCCTTCCCGTGAGCTTTTTGCGTTCGGCTTTTTTTAAATATCTAATACGATGTCTTGAGATGTCCTGAACGAAGTTTTAGGGCGAAATAAGAGAAAATGTACCTATGAGAGACATGCCGAAATTACGACATCCAAAAGGGAGGTGTTTCAAAGGATTGTCACGGTGAGGTCACCACGGGTCACACTCCAAATTCCACTCTGCCGAGCTCGGCACATCTAAGCCGACTGCCAGCGCAACTGCGATTCCAGCAAAGAAATGTTGATTAAGCAAGGTAAGTATGTACAATGAAGTAACTAAGGTAGAACAATGAAAGATTTACACTATCAAGATGAATTATTACCGCTGAAATAGTAGGTGGGGGTGTGGGCAATATAACCAGGTGGAATGTAATTAGATGACGGATCTGCTGCCTGAGAAGGTACTAAGTAATTATAAGGTGCGAAGGTGGATTGAGTATGGGGTGCAATAGCATTGAAATGTGTCGCATTGTGAAGGGGAGCTACTTGACCGGATGTTGATGGAGTGGGCAGTGCAGGAGGTAATGATGTCGTTGCCTTGTTGAACCTGTGATCGTCCTGCCGAAGCTCGGCATTTTGTTTCAGACTCCGCTTGATTGGATGTCATGCTTGTTCAACAAGCCTCAAAGATCACTGCGTATAAACATATACAGCTCTCTAGGGCCTTAGAAATTTCAGAGTTAAGATCTTGAGATATATAACTACCTTTATGCGAAATACCGCCCTGAAATGTTGGGTACCCGTTGAGGTAAATTCTTTTTTCTCACACATCAACAAAAATTTGATGAAAGATCGGTTGCCTACTGCACGTCCACTCAACATTTTATTGAGAAAATTATATTGACAGTATGCTCTAGTAACACGCTAGCTATTCCGAACATTTCTATTGCATAAAAATCGCTGGGGACAGTCAAGAAGTGGATTTTGAAACTCCCACCCGTTTTGAAACCCGGCGCCAATGATAGTAATGGGTGAAATCACCTGTGAAGAGGCAAAGAGAAAGAGCAACGCTGCTTTGATGATCCTTGAGATTTGAAAGTTGTAATGCAAGAGATGGAAGCATGTACATGAAAATGAATGAGCTTTCATTGGCTGGTCCAGTACTAAAAGACATGTACAAGAGTAAACTGTCTGCATCACAAGTTAAATCACCTGGATTCCCTCATGTGGTTAGTCTGTCCACCAAAAAGAAGTTGAACAAAGCTGAGATCAAGGAAGAGCCAACAATGGTACTGGTATGGATTTGATCAAGACCTTGAGTGGTGAAGTAATTTCACTTAAGAAAACCTTGGATGACCTACCTACAAGGCTATCATCAGCATTACACAATACTAGGTCTAGCAACCCACCAATGGGTAATCATACTTCAAACAATGGCTTTAATACCAGGAGCAATAATGGTAGTGCTTGTTTCTTCTGCAAAGACCCTTCACATAGAGTAAGGGACTGTTCTCACCAAAAATGTTTGATGGATAAGGGTTTAATCACAATCAGTCTACTCGAACCATGATGATGAAAGATGGTAGCAGATTCCCCAAGCCTGGACCTAATCAGATATACAAAGACTAAATGAATACATCAAAGCTAAAGGATGGGATAGGAATGCCAATAGCTTTATGTTCCAGAGCGATGATGATCCTATGGAGGAATACTATCAAGAGCTTAGTGGCAGCAATGCTAGGAGTTTTACTAGTGAATTGGACTTGAAGTTGTTTGCTAATCTAGTGATTGATCAATATGTCACTAGATCTGCAGATGAGTCAAAAAAACTAGAAAGCCCAGTGATGGGGCTCGTCAATCAGACCAGATCAACAAAAACAAAGGCCCCTGAGGGTAACAAAACCTAAAAGGTCCATGCCACAGATAGAACTTCCAGACATTGAGTAGAGCTGAGAAAGCTAGACATAAAGGTCCTACTGTAGAGGGTGAAAATACCTATAAAAATCAAAGCCAAAAGAATAAAAATAATGAGAGAACCAGTACGACTGGAAAGAATAGAGAGACAGCTAATGAAACCTGTTTGCTTCAATGACCTAGAGCATGACAGACCATTTGATGATGTGGAACCATAGACCGTCCACATATTTTTAAGGAACATGTAGTGGAGAAGGGGATGGCACATTGTCAGGATCAAGTGGCAGAGTCGGCAAAACCCGAAGTTAAGCGTGGTGCAGTGATAAAACCTATCGGCCAAAGTAAAATCACTTTGAAAAGTGAGGAGACCACTGTTTCAAGCTTGGAAGCGGCTGTATTGGAAGGATATCTGATCTACTGGAGCTACTATACCTTTGGAGGAGCTGTTAACACTAGCTCCATCAGTCTGTAAATTGTTGGCTCATAAATCCAGGTTTAGGAATGTGAATAAAAAGCCTATCTCATTGTTCTATGCTGAGTTACCCCAGACCCAAGTGTTTACTATAACAACTGAAGTGCTGCAAGACCTTAATAGCAGTGACTTCATAGTGAACACATCAGAATTGTGCTATCCAGATGATACTTTCGAGACATTCTTTGATATTCTTGAGAAGGAGACAGATGAAATGCCTTCTGGGACCATTGTACATCGGGACATCATTGAATTTTACCTCAATGAGACCAACTCAGAAGGGAAAAAGATCATCTTGGTAGCTGCACCATCCGAAGATCTTAGATGCATATTCCCAAGGTTGAATGGACATCCAGATCCAATTGAAGGAATATTGGATATGGGTTCTATGATACTGTGCATTGATAAGAAGCAAGCTGTTGGAAGAGGGATTGAATGGGATCCGTCTACTGTATTGCATATGCAAAGTGCGAATGGCAGTCTAAATCGAACCCTTGGACTAGCTAGGAATGTACTCATGGAAATTGGTGATCTACAATTCCGTGCGCAGTTACATGTAGTAGAAAATATCAACCATTGATTGGAAGGCCCTTTGAGTTGTTAACATGTACAGAAACTAAAGGAGCTAGGGATAGAAGCCTGGAGCTTACCTTGACCTGTCCTAACACAGGACATAAGATTCAGATGGGAACATATCTGAGAGGTAGAGGTGTTCAGATGGAAAAGGACAATGACAGAGGTTTAACACCTAGTGAACATCCTTCTGTTGGTCAAAATGAGATGATGTGCAAGCAGACACAAATTTTCAGACTACCTCAATGAACTGTTAGAAGATTAGGGAGAGGTTGCACTGGAGATTGTAGCTGATGAAAGGGGTGAAATCACTGTAGAATCGTACTTGGTTGCAGGAAATGGAAAATTTAGAAAAGATAAATTGGCTGAGATATATACTCAGGTGGCTAGAAAGACCCCTGAAGTGCAAGAGCACCTAGAACAGAGGTTAGAACACCTCTTAGAAAGTAATCTCACTCGATTGGAGGGTAGAGACTTCAAAGTAATGGTTGATCAAGTTAATTTACTGCTTGAGGATCATGCCAGAAGCTCCAGAAAGAGTGTGTGCGGTGAATACCTATATGAAGTGAATAATCAGATGCCTACCATGAATTTATATGACCTTGGACAAAGTCAGACAGAAGCTATTGAGGATGTGTATGATGTTTTCGGCAAATACAAGCCAGTGGCAAAGAAAGTATGACCTGTCAAAGCTACTTTACTGGAAGAATTCCATGTTAAATGTCATATTACCAGGGATCCATTAGAAGGAATGCCAGTACTACCTACCAATCCACCAGAATTTATTCCTGGTGAACACTATACCAAAGAACGTAGTGAAATTAACGAGAACAACTTAGAAACAGGTCAGATATGGCCAGAAGAAATAAAACTCATACCTGCTATGATGAAAGGACAAGAGATGGTGTTTGCATGGAATGCTAGTGAAGGAGGAAACTTCTGTATGGACTTCTTCCCACCAGTAAAATTCCCAGTATTACCACATGTCCCCTGGGTGGAAAAAGACATACCTTTACCATCAGGCATCAGGAATGAAGTATATTGTATCATTAAAGATAAAATCAGTGCAGGGGTTTACAAACCTTCTTGTTTGTCTTACCAATTGAAATGGTTTACTGTCATAAAGAAAGATGGCAAGAGCCTTCAGATCATCCAGTCTTGAACCACTAAACAAGGTTACTATACAGTATTCTGGTATACCTCCAGCTATGACTGAAGTTGCTAGTAATTTTGCTGGTAGAGCTTGTATAGGACTGCTGGATATCTGGGTTGGTTACAATGAAAGGGAAATAGATCCTGAATCTAGAGATTTGACAATGTTCTAAACTCCATTTGGTCTGCATAGACTAGTGAAATTACCTATGAGATGGACAAATTCTGTTCCCATATTTCATGACGATGTATGCTATATTTTCTGAGATGAAATACCTGAAATTACCATACCTTATGTCAATGATGTTTCGGTGAGAGGACTGGCAGATGAGTACAAGTTGGAAGAGGGTTCCTATGAGTGTATTCTGGAGAATCCTGGGATTAGACACTTTGTATGGCAGTTGATTTACCACCCCTTTTCAATTAAACTTGGACAATCTAAAAGACATTTTTTTGCATTAAATACCAACTTATCTTCAGGTAAATGTTTTCAAAGGGTTAGATAGGCATATCAAGAACCAAAACCAAGCAATATATTTTAAAAAAAGACAGATTCAAAAGGTCAGCATTTTATAAAAAGCAAGGCATAACATAGTGAAATTGAAGGTTTGTCAAAAGGGATATAAGATATCAGTGTTCCAAGAACCAAATCAGGAAAGCAAAGGTGGTTTGTAAAAAGATGGGCATGAAGATAGGAAGATGACCAATTTGTAAAAAGGTGAACTTGGAGTTTTGTCGATTTGTAAAAAGGAGGAATCTTGAGCATGGGCAATTTGTAAAAAGGTGAAGCTGGGGTATAGGTGGTTTGTAAAATGCTGAAGCCAGAGTATGAGCAATTTGTAAAAAGGCATAGGCAATGCTGGATGAAGAGGCCAGGAGCTCACTGTCAGATTCTCTTGGTTGGCGCTGTGTCGATGGTAAATTGCAACTGTTCCCTACTTGAACTACCACCAGGCTGAGTGGATGAAGGCAGTCTTTGGCTTGAACATGGTTTACAGGTTGAACTTGGCTGAGTTGACAATAGAGGTCGGCCAGCAGATGATGGAGGCCTCTTCTGGCTTTCTCAACTAGATGGTGGAGGCTTCTGACTGGGTGGAGGTGGTTGAGGATTGGTCTGCTCCCAGTTGGAAACCTTTTCAATAACCCAAAGTACATCCTCTTCACCTTTTTACAAACTACCTATACCCCGGCTTTACCTTTTTACAAATCACTCATACTCCCAGCTTCACCTTTTTACAAATTGCCCATGCTCAAGATTCCTCCTTTTTACAAATCGACAAAACTCCAAGTTCACCTTTTTACAAATTGGTCATCTTCCTATCTTCATGCCCATCTTTTTACAAACTACCTTTGCTTTCCTGATTTGGTTCTTGGAACACTGATATCTTATATCCCTTTTGACAAACCTTCAATTTCACTATGTTATGCCTTGCTTTTTATAATGCTGACCTTTTGAATCTGCCTTTTTTTAAAATATATTGCTTGATTTTGGTTCTTGATATGCCTATCTAACCCTTTGTACAAAACATTTACCTGAAGATAAGTTGGTATTTATAATGCAAAAAAAAATATCTTTTAGATTGTCCAAGTTTAATTGAAAAAGGGTGCAGAAACAGATGTGTATCTATGGATGTAGAGACTTAATAGTTGAAACAGATGATCTTCCTGAATGTTCTCCGTCTTCTTCTCAAGTAAGTTGACCCAGGTATGATAGTGATCCATATAATGTTTGTTCACTATCTGGTCAGCCTCATCTATCCATGCACGCTCCCACCCTTGCACCTTGAAATACTCCAGTTTCCGTCAAGGATCCAGCACTGACAATGGGGATTCAATAACAAAGATGTTGGGAACAACATAACAAGCACTTACCCATTGCAATTCTGTACATGCTTGATGCGTCTGTTAGTGTGTAGTATCTGTTGAGCATTTTCTTTGCTGCCAAAAGCCTGGTTTTGAGTGCTTCCAAGACTTGAATTCTGGTGACGCCAGCCTTGGTACGGGTCTCAACAATGTGACTAGCAACAAAACAATCAATTTTGTCGATTACAGGGATGACATCAGCAACTGTTGGTGAACGAGAGGAGAACAAGTCAGTGGCCTACTTGAGAACCTACAAGGAATCAGCATTGTAAACACATTGAACAACCTAACACACACCTTCAGTGTATCCTTCAGACTATCCAATACCTCCCATTCAGTCTTCCGCAGTTCCCAGTCCCATAACTTGTTCTCCACATCTGATGTGAATGCGTTGATGGCATCTCGGTATTGCAAGGCAAATTCCAGCATGGTGTAGGTCGAGTTCCAACGTGTGCGTACATCCCGTGGGATGATGCAGATGGAAAGGCCTCTTTCAGCAAGGAGGGCACACCGGGCAGGTAGTAGTTTGGTGACGGAGTGGATGACTTTGAAGGAGATTGTGTGGATCTAGTGGCAACCAATTAGAGAATTTCTTGGAATGGTACAATTTGAAATTTACCTTATGTAGCGCTTGTCATATAGGCACTATCTCTGTCTTGAGGTCAACAGCCTCGACGTCGTCAAGCAGTGACTTGGCGTCCAGCACCTCTTCTTCCTCAATATCATCCTCGGTCTCATTGCTTTTCCTCTGTGACTTTTTATCCTTCTCAAATTTTGCCAACTCCTGTCTCAATGTCCTAACTTCAACTTCATCCAGCTCTAGCTCATTAGAAATATCCTGTCCCTCAGCTAACTTCCAGATGATATTATCCTGGTCCTCCTCTTTTGATGAATCAAACAGCTGCAAGAATGATTTCACAACAAGATTGATGGTATGAGCGAAGCATTGTACATGATGCTTCTGTCTGGGGTAAGTTTTGAGAAGAGGGAGGTGGTCAATCATGGCATCGTTGTTGGTAGCATTGTCACCAGTGATACAAAGGATCTTTGATGTGGTGTGTGAATGATACATCTTGAAGTTGCAGTCTGAACTGACCTTATTCCCGATTCCAAATGCCTTTAGCACCTTGGCAAACTCTTGCGTAAGTGTTATGCCTGTATGCAACTTCAGGGAACTACAATCAGTCATTATTCAACCATTCAGAGGTCCAGATACCTTTGCAAGCTCCAGGAAGTCCAACAAGATGGTTGTTTGCTGTCCTTTGAGGATAATGTGAGCTGTAATAGCCACAAACGACTTGTGATTGCCCGAGGTCCAGGCATCAGTCGTAAAGTGGATGTCTCCCTGATATTCCTATTGTATTGGTGAGTTTCGTCATGCTGTGGTATGAAGTAATAGACTTACACACAACATTTTCAAGATCCTTTTACAGGTTTGGGCAAAAGCTGTCTTGGTGTCTTGCAATACAACCATAGGATGTGGCAGCCAATAATGTGGACATCTGGTCTTCATTAGGTTGAGGAACCCACAGTCAGCAACAACTTCAAATGGCCTACAATTCTCGGAGACCCAGCAGACACATTCAATACTATGTCCTTGGTGAGTGCTTTGATCATGCTCGAGTGCTCATGATCTAATGTACCGTGTTTGAGCAGGTGTATGTTGTATTGCTGAGTATGTTCAAATACCTGCCTTCCTTTAATTATCAAAGAGACCTTTTATATCAAGGTTGACTCCTTTCTTATCCCCCACCTTAGCTTGAACCTTATCAGGTGTCTCTCCAGAGTCTATAATGGCTTTGACAGCTTGACCCCCACAGCAGTGTATCACATGCTTTCTGAGGTTGCTGAGAGAGTTTGCGTCGGCTGTGTCCTGGTAGCGACGGACATCTAGCTTGCAGGCAGTGCAACGAAAGGTATGTGTTGGTTGTTTAAGTGGCCCACACTCTTCATAGAAAGGCTTTTCATAGAAGCCATAGATTGGGGACTTCCAACCTTTCAAATGTCGCTCTTGGAGGCTGGTAAGCGGGTATCTGAGTTCTTGGATGAGATTGAGACTGACCAAGTATTTCCTTAGGAGTTTCAGCTTTCTTGGGCTCAACTTTTGATGTCTTGACATTGTCTTCACTGTCACTGTCATTGTCATCGTCTACATTGATAACTTGTACAGATGCTGGTCGAGGTGTGTCCTTGACTTTCTTCTTCTTCTTTGGATGCTTGACAGATACCTCAGTAGTGTCTGCGTTGTCTTCCTCTGCATCTGATTCAATGATGGCATGCTTGCGCTTCAATGGTTTCGAGGGACCGGGTTCTCATATAGTCTTTGCCTTTCCTTTACCACTATTACTCTTTGTTTTTGATGATGAAGCTAACAAGATTATCAGTTATTTTATGAAAAATGGTTGCTGATTGCTATTGAGTGTACCTGTGGGTGGGGATACCCCTTTTTCCTTTGTGCTGGTGCCTCTGACACCCTTGGCCCAGTCTGCTGGTCGTTGATCTTGGCTTGCTGTGTCTATCGATGAAAGCTTGCGAGGACAAGATGCCTTTAATATATTATTGTCGAACACAGGGAATGGCGCCTTCAACTTTGCTTTTGCCATGATAGTGTTGATAGGAAAGGGGAAGAAAGGAGTCATTCAAAATCTGTGACAAAGGGTGACAATGTTTCAAATTTGAAGCGCAATCCTGGATCACCTGATTAGCTAGTAGATGAATCATGTATATTCTAACTTTCTAAGGCCCTTTTACTTTGACGAAACTAAGCTACCTATAAACATGTAGTGAGCTGTAGCTTGGACATTGATGTGAAAGTCACAATGCTGCCGGGCCCACCGGGTTTGCCGGGTGTAAGAGCGGCAACCCGTATCCGTACCTGCCAGCGGGGAAACCCGTAAACTGGCCGTGACCCGGCTAACCTGTGCTGTTCCTTACATGGGGCTGAAAAGCAAAAAACAGTGTGAAATCAGAAAATATGTCCCAAATCACTTGGCTTTGACTGGACTAGGAGGTATGTGAAGGCGGCGCCGTCCAGGTCCCAATGTATTTGTAGTGTCAGTGGGTGGAGTGGGATAGTAGGCTCGAAATCATACAGCTCTCGGAGATGATTCCACCAATTGTCACTAAAGTTACTGAGATATTTGACATATCCACCGATGGTTGTTGAAAACGTTCCTGCTGTGAATGGCACCATGGCAACAGTAGAGTTGATGCTGTTTGCCTCGAAATGTCGGAAAGGGTGATCGACCTATGGGCTAGAGTCAATATAGTAGGAACTTGACAAAAAAAGTCACGTACAGCAGCTGCAACCATAGCAACACCCCCAGTGGGTTTGCCAAAGTTGATTTTGGATGACTTGACAGAGGCTGAGACCTTTTTCATCACTTCAACAATGAAAACTGATTCGAACAGACCATCAGTATACTGCAGAAAATCAGCAACTATAAGAATTATGATACCCAAGTTACGCACCTAGTAGCCCAGTTTGCCTTTGCAGGCTGTACAACTGAATGGTGTTGGGCTAGAATAGAGCGCAGGCCTGTCATCTTGTAACGCCCAAGAACAGTACTGCTTAACAGAATCGGGCTTGTCCACAAACTGTGGATCATGTTTAAAGAAGTCTTTCACAACACCTGCAGATATTTGGCCTATTGTTGTCCTACAATCTCCAATATGCTGATAGGACTGTTTAAATGTAAGCACTGAGAACTTTGAACGGCAGGAAGAAACACGTACCATCTTGTACGAATGTAGATGCCTAAGACTCACCTCATTGACCCCTGCCCTATTGCCTGTAGCCTGTTTGGCCCCAGCAGGATTATCAATGTCACTATCCTGCAACCCCCCTGTGATGGAGCGTAGCTTTTTCCTTTCATTTCTCTAAGTCCCCTTATCTATTTTCTTATCTTCATCTTATCATTTTCCACTTATATCGTGTACAGCCTCTCATCCACCAGAACATTCTACATCATTCTTCCATTGTTCTACATCTTTCTGTTGATATGGTCCAAAATATAAATCGCATATCTAGACGAATATTCTTGCCTTCAACAAGTTTTAATATGCTTGATAAGGGAAACAAGAGCACTAGTGTGAGCCCGAGCAGCTAGTGAAAGCGGACTTAGGCTCTAACAAAGAGTAACTAGCTGTCTATACGCTTGTTCATGGATCGTATGATCAGGCTATGGTAGCTGGGGACTTAGCCATGCATGCTAGACGTGTCTGAAAACTGTAGGACTGTCTATACTAGAAAGACGGTTGTCGTGTCATCTATAGAAACGCTGTGGAATTGGCTATAGACTTCTTATGAGGCTATACAACTGATCTGGAAGAGTTGTTGTGACTAGAGACCTTGAATAATGTCTGCGACCAAGGGGATTTGAACTTGGCACAGAATAGACGCATAGGCGTAGAGACACGTTGTTGACTGACCAGTCTAGACGCTGGCAGGATATGATAGAAAGAGGATCTTCCACTCTAGGAGGAAGCGCGCATGTTGCAGCTTGGATTAATCCGAAGCTCTCAGCATAGCTTAGTAAAATCAACAAGATCCGAAGCTAGACAGCCGAAAATCGACTTGATAAGCAAGCAAGGTTTTAGGGTTTTATGCTAGCCGCTTACTACAAGCGAGTTACTTGCCCAGGACATTTCGGACTCATTGCCAAAAGGTGTAGATCCGAAACCAACCAGAGAATTATATCTCAGAGGAGAGACCGTACCTTTCCCCTGGCTAGACAAAGTGCTAGCTAGGAATGGTGATAGAATTATGCATTCTTGAACCTAGAAGAATATAGAAGAATAGACTCTAAGGGAGGAACTCAAAGGGAAGATGTCTAGGCAGTTCCTGACGATATCCGATACCGAGGAGAGCCGTCTCCGCTCAACAGCTATGTACCATGTGGTCTAGCAAGAGTGAGTCAGCACAAGGAAGAAGGATAGTCCACCAAGCGATTTCCGACGTGGAGCTAGCCAAATATTTGGAACTGCTTTCAGGACCAAAATACGAATAAACCCAGAATATGGACGGAAGATCGTCTAAAAAGAATATTTCATTTCCTTCTTAAGTAGTTCTATACCTTATATGGGCAGTGAGCCATCGGAATCATAGCTAGAAGTATGTATTTGTAGATTATGGGTAAATAGGACAGCTAGAGGGTATATAAGCTGGCCCATTTCAATACGAAAAGGAAGCAAGTAGATCCCCCCACTGTCAGATAGCACAGAGCAATCAACAACTTTGGAACTTGACTTCAGAGAATATTTAAGAATATACCCCACCTGACACAGAGTCAGTGATTTGCTACTTGTATAGCTGTGATAAGCGTACAGTAGTCTCTTGAATAGAACATACTGAGTTGCGTCTAGACGGGATTTGACTTGACCACCGAGGTTTGGAGTACTAGGGACTCCCACCTAAGTTGAGGTACTGAGGACAGAGGGCCTCCTACCTAAGTTTGAGATATAGAGGACAGAGGGCCTCCTTATCTATTGTAACTGAAGTATTGTGGACAGAGGGCCACCTTACTTATTGTTTTGGCACTGAGGACTGAGGGCCTCCCATTGCCACATATTGGTCATTGTTGAACTTGTTTGGAATCGATCCAGTTTGGATATTGAAGAGGCTAGCTGCACTTGGGCACTATCCTGTTGCATTTTGTTGATTTCTTTGTTCGTTGGATACGAATATACACCTTATACCTTTCTCTATACCACGCACCTTTGTTGTTCGTTGGTCTAGATCGAGTACTAGAGTGTCTATAGCGATAATACATCGTTTCTTGATCTTACTACCGTGCGGAACCTTTGCCAACGCCGAGCCATCCTCGCACAAAAGAGGTTGAGTTGTGTTTTGTTGTCTCTAGACGGCCTTACACCAATTGAACCCATTCATCTGGAGCCCACCGCGAGGGGTGGTTCTAGTTAGAAAAAGAAACACTTTTATTTGAGCTATATTGCTTGAAACGAAATCTATACCAATAGGCTTGTCAATTTAAGCCAAACCCTTTAGTCTTGTGTTGTACAAACCAAGGCTAGAATAAAAACGTTGATTGTATCCAGAAGCTAGCGGTCACAATTCCTCCGCGAACTTCCAGAAACTCTCAGCAAGCCGGATCTGAATATATAGATCCGTACGCCCGAAAGACTAAGTCCAAGTCCAAGGGAAAACAAAAGGCATCGACTGCTAGACCAGTAGTAGATCCATCTAGTTCGAGTTCAGATAACCGAACGAACCCCCAAAACACTAGTGGAGAACCCAGTAGTGACATACCACCTACGGTGTCGATTGTACCTGTGCTAGACGAGTTCACGTTTAGAGCAGAGTTACCTGAAACGCCGCAGATCCCAAAAGGAGCGTCTAGAGACTCGATCTTTAGATTTCCACGCGAATACCAAGCTCAGAAGCGCAAGCTACTGAAAGCTATCGCAAGACGACACTTTGTACATAAACCTATCAAAGTTGTTATAAGAAGAATCGCTAAGCCATCTATACCCAAGATGCCTGAAGCAAACAATGAATTTAGGGAAGCCTGGAATCGGCTGACCGCCTCTGGGGCATCCCAGATAAAAGCGGACAAGATGTCTAAGGTTAAGAAGCCTAAAGAGTTAGAAGGGTTGAACCCAGAAGACTTTGAAAGGTGGTACGAAGATCTAGACATTATGTTCCAAGAGGGAGGCGTCACAGAAGAAGATGCACAGATCTATCTGGCGATGCGATACCTCCAATATGAATTAAGAAAGACTATGGAAGATGTTTCATTGTCTAGAGGGTTTTCCTATGACAAGTTCATTAAGGACCTCAAGAGAGAGTTGGGTGTCAAAGATTCGATGCAAGGCTTGACGGCTAGACTGGAGAATATTCTCAAACAGTTCAAACTGATCAAGTTAAATGTTGATGAAGCGAGATTGAGGACTTATGTGCGCTATTTCAAGCGAGAAGCAGAGAAGCTAAGAAAGGAACCTGCCTTGCTCTCTAATATCACGCTAGTGCTAAAGTTCTTGAGCGAATTGTGGACCGTCTAGAACGTAAGTGAGGAGATAAATATGAGGCGAATCAGGAAGATAGCCGACGGATTGATGACCCGTATACTCTAGACGAGGTTATGCAAACTGCGATATCGATCTGTACCTCTAATGTTGGCGCACTCTATGGACAGCTTCCTAGAGTTAGCTTTAATGATGTGAAGGCTGAAGAAGTCGACGAAGACTATGGCCGACATGCACTGACTCCTGCGCCTGCGATTCTAAAGAGAGAATCTATTAAGACGGAGCCTAGAGATGACGAGTGGGGCCTGAAGATTTCATCTTCAGTAGATAAACTGTCACAGATTTCGGCCTAAGCCCCTGTGATATATCTTATCTGTGCCATATCATTATCATATCATCTCTAGATTAGATTATCTATGGACTCATTCTAGATTATTCCAGAAGGTTCTATGGCTAGAACATCCTAGAATGTTCTAGCAACTCTGACTCATTAGATATTACGCTTTACTCATTAGATATTACGCTTATGACTCGTATTACTCAGAATATGCTAGGCATTACTCAGATTCTACTTGGCATTACTCAGAATACGCTTGGCTATTGTACGCTTTAGGAAAGTCATCACCTGATGCTAAGCCTTTTGGCAGGGTGTAGCATAACATACATAAATAGTTTCCACATGTATATAAGGAGGCTAGTCTGAGTCCTAAGAACTCAGACTCAATAACATCTGTGCTTCTATAGCAACATCTCTTTTCTAAACACCTACTATTCTCCAACACCTGCAACATTTAACTAGGTGAGTATTAGATTTGTGATAGTTTATTGAGTCTTGCTTCTTTGCCTGCTGTTGTCGTCAGAGACAGCAGGTTGGCCTTTTGTTTTGCAGGTCTGGTCTTTGTTGTCATTAGGCTCTGGGGGCTTTACTATTCTCTTTGGGTTCTGGGGGCTCTGACTCTGTTGCCGCAAGGAACAGTTGTCTTTTACTTGGGAAGCACCTACAAAACTCAATGGATTTATTCTGTTGAGAGGGTGGCTCATTGAGTGGCCACATGCTGACCTTGTTGCTGGACCCTAGGCGTAAGGGGTGCTCACTGCTTCATGCAACCAGAACTGTGTCCATCATGTATTTGTTTTTAACAATGACGATGGCCAGTAATGGGGTGAGGAGGATAGTGTGTAACACACATCCAAAAACCATTTGCTGCGTGGAAGGGACCACGTTGAGAATTCCCCCCATCCTTCGACTTCAAGATCAAGACTTTGCGACACAACTGGTCGCTTTTCCCCTTTTCCCATTCTTGTACCTTGTCTGCTGGAATAGAGACATTGTACTTATGCCACCTGCCTAGTATGCCAAAAGTCACCAAGTCCAAGTCCAGCAAACGCTATATCGTTGCCACTTATGAACCTACCGGTCATTGGGAACGGATTTACCGTGATCCAGAGATTCGGAAGCGTTTTGCCAATGTTGGAAAACCTCGGAAGACTATCCTACCACCTCCTATCGACCCTCCTGTCAACCGTCGACACCTCATTGAACGTATGGGATTGGAACTCCAAGCCCTAGAGCATGTCGATGAACTCGCCCTTCTTGCTCGTCTCACCAAACAGCTCTCCCTTGCTGAACGCATCTCACCTCCTTCTACCACTGAAGAGGACGTCAAAACAGAGTCCTCCTACTACCCATATACCCCTGGACCACCACCACCACCTTCTCTTCACTTTCGGAAAACCAAGATCCTCAACCGCATCAAGGAGTATCGTCATATGCTCCAGCCGGTAAAGGTACGGCTTGACCCGCTCTTCACAAAGCTCAACCAAGTGGAGGAAGAGGAACATCTGGGACATGCCGTCAGGGTGCCCAGAGAGGTTCGGGATGTTCTTTGGAGTTGGTGGAATGATTTTGAAGATTTGTATGAGGCATTGGAAGATAAAGGTCACAAACTCACTAACAAACAGTGGAGGAACCTTAAAGGAGCACTAAAGAAGATTGGAGGAGTGTCTTTAGAAGGACTTAGCCATAGATTAGAAGACATTTGTAAAGAACTTGCGGGTTTGAACATTACATTCCCCAAAGTCTAAATACAATTCAATCTTGGGCTTAATACTGGCAGAGTGATTTAATTCACCTCATGGATCAAGACTGCTGTTCAACCTAGCTAATATGTTTTGACTAGAAATGGCAAACATTGTCTATGAACCATTTGAAGCTGACACTACATTGGCCGATATTCAGAACTGGGAGGAAATAATTAACACTGGAGTAGACTGGAATGCCACCCAATTTCCTGTAGAAAGTCGCAATCAACTGGGTCGTGTATTTAGAAATGCACATACCACTACTCTAGCAACGTCCAAAAACTATATAGATGGACAAATTCAACGACTCTCTCAGTTCCTTGATGGAAGCTTCAGCACAGTATATGATGAGGTCAATGCACTAAGGGTCCAGGTCAAGACATTATCTGACCTGGTTGGCATGCAGAGTGAGCTTCTTAGAAATTATAAAGCCCAACTCGACCAGCTCCCGGCGGAAGCGGGATCAGGATATAAAGCCTCTAAAGTGCCTGACCCACCATTCTTCTCAGGGTCTGACGATAAGACAGCCTTAGAAGACTGGCTGAACCAAATCACCCTTTACTGTTCAGCTACAGGAACGATTACCGACAAGCAGATGATCATTGTTGCCCTTACCTGGCTCAAACATCCTGCTATCAAGTATATGAGAAAATACTATGTTCTCAATGCTCAGAAAAAGGACTTAGGACATTGGGAAGAGTTTGTCAATGAACTCAACAAGATCTATGGCAAGCGTGATGATAAAGAAGGCGCTAAAGCTGAGATCACCCAATTATGGTCTAATAAAACTCTGGCAAGCAAGGACTTCATCAAGTTCTCAGAACAATATCGTACTTTGGCACGACTTGTCAATTATGAGGATAAAATCCATATTGACAAACTGTGTGAAGTCATTCCTTCGGAGTTGAGAAATTCACTCCTTATGTATGAGTTGTCTGACACTGCTCCCAAGGACTGGGATGCATACTTGGAATTACTGCTTCGAGCATACAGGACCTTGCATCCAGAAAAGGCAAAGGGTACTATATTTGGCAACAGCAATGGCAGTGGCAATAACAACAACAAGAATTCCACCAGATGTAGCCATACTTCAACAATAGTGCTTGACAGTTATCAGAACGACTTTTGCAAATGTAGCGGACAAGTAATCAAGGCAGATAAGAGGTACTGTCCGCTTTGGGTGCTTCTAAATTGGGAAGGATCATTCCCACACCTTCTGGAAAGGAAACAGGCCGCTTTTTTGAGATCTGGAGATATTCCCACACTGCTTTTGGCATCTCAAAATGGAAGGTGCTCTTTCCATGATGTAACAGTGCGCTTTTTGGGCGCTTTTTTTGCGGAAAAATTATTCCCACACCTCCTGACATCATCTGGGTGCCTCCCTACTCCGCTTTTGGCTTCCCAAAATGGAAGGTGGCCTTACCTCATCATTTTCCACCTGGAATCAATGCACTGGGGGGCTATTGGGGCATGCTGGGGGGCTATAAAAATCGCATTTTTGAGGGAATATGTTCCAATATGTTCTAAAAGCATGCCCCTGCAATTGGGGGGCAGGAGAATGCAAAAAAAGCGGTCCAAATATGGTAATTCAGGAAAATGGCCTGTTGGATCTTGGGCTACAGGGCAGATATTGACATGGGGTAAGTTGGAGGACCTAGATACATTAAATACAAGCCTGGAGACACCCAATAGTACATAGATTAGTGGGATAATGGTGCTTAAATATCAAAAATACTGAAAATCTCCGAAATTAGGGGAATAAAATTACAGGATGGGATGTAGTGTAGCTAGAGCTTAGATATTGTGGATGAGGGATGATATATATGTCCCCTTGCTTTATTTACAATCCTGGAGAGCTGCCTATTTTTCCAGATTTATTGCAGCTAAATTCGCTTTTTTTGGACATTGGTAATACTACACCACAGGGAATGATTGGGATGGGCTAATTCCTGTTCATAACCCACTTTAGTATGTATAGACAACAACTACATAGCTGCCCAAGCACTCCTGTATGTGCAACACCTTGTTCAATCCAATGTATTGTACAGTTATGTAACACAGGCAGTAGTAGATGAATAGCACCTCAGGGAAGCATCCCAGCACCATGGGGAGTTCAGAATCGAGTTCAGGCACCCAAAATACACTTTCCTACTATGAAAGCACATTTTTTGAATACATCTGTATGTTGCTACATCAAAAATACATCAAAAATCGCATTTTTAGGGGTTTTTGTGTACTGGAGCATGGGGATTACTCCTAAAATCACCAAAAGTGAATGAGAGACTGTTCACTATGCATAGAACAGGAATATCAATTGCCTCCATGAATCCCATGACAGGAATCCATATGCCAGATGCATCAATTCCTGCACAATTACAGAAAACATGTACTATGGATGTAGTATTGCAGGGGTTGATCTGGGGACTTGGGGAACCTCAAAATCGAATTCAGGATGAAAAATCATGGTGCTGGGATGCTTCCCTGAGGTGCTATTCATCTACTACTGCCTGTGTTACATAACTGTACAATACATTGGATTGAACAAGGTGTTGCACATACAGGAGTGCTTGGGCAGCTATGTAGTTGTTGTCTATACATACTAAAGTGGGTTATGAACAGGAATTAGCCCATCCCAATCATTCCCTGTGGTGTAGTATTACCAATGTCCAAAAAAAGCGAATTTAGCTGCAATAAATCTGGAAAAATAGGCAGCTCTCCAGGATTGTAAATAAAGCAAGGGGACATATATATCATCCCTCATCCACAATATCTAAGCTCTAGCTACACTACATCCCATCCTGTAATTTTATTCCCCTAATTTCGGAGATTTTCAGTATTTTTGATATTTAAGCACCATTATCCCACTAATCTATGTACTATTGGGTGTCTCCAGGCTTGTATTTAATGTATCTAGGTCCTCCAACTTACCCCATGTCAATATCTGCCCTGTAGCCCAAGATCCAACAGGCCATTTTCCTGAATTACCATATTTGGACCGCTTTTTTTGCATTCTCCTGCCCCCCAATTGCAGGGGCATGCTTTTAGAACATATTGGAACATATTCCCTCAAAAATGCGATTTTTATAGCCCCCCAGCATGCCCCAATAGCCCCCCAGTGCATTGATTCCAGGTGGAAAATGATGAGGTAAGGCCACCTTCCATTTTGGGAAGCCAAAAGCGGAGTAGGGAGGCACCCAGATGATGTCAGGAGGTGTGGGAATAATTTTTCCGCAAAAAAAGCGCCCAAAAAGCGCACTGTTACATCATGGAAAGAGCACCTTCCATTTTGAGATGCCAAAAGCAGTGTGGGAATATCTCCAGATCTCAAAAAAGCGGCCTGTTTCCTTTCCAGAAGGTGTGGGAATGATCCTTCCCAATTTAGAAGCACCCAAAGCGGACAGTACCTCTTATCTGCCTTGATTACTTGTCCGCTACATTTGCAAAAGTCGTTCTGATAACTGTCAAGCACTATTGTTGAAGTATGGCTACATCTGGTGCTCCAACACTCTTCTTCAATCACCAAGCACACCACCAGCTAATCAGGGAGCCCATACATTGGCTCCTGAGACTACTGGAAGTGCCAGTTATGAAACTGATGTTGAGAGGTCAGTTACTGACCCCGACGTTACCCGAACTACAGCAGCACCACCTGGTGATCCAGACGGGTCAGATCCTTCTTTAGACAATGAGCCAAACCGCCCAAAGGATCCTCCCCCGGTAATTCCATCCAGAAGGAAAAAGGAGAGGAAGTTAAGACCAGCTGTTGATGAGTCTTCTTCTACAGACAAGAAAGAACGTCAAGAAGAATGACGACAAACACAGTTGGAGAAGGAAATCAATGCCAAAATAGCCGCTGAGTCCAAAATTGACATTCGCAAACCGGAACTGTTCTCAGGAGACTCCAGAGATCAATGGAGACCATTCATTTCAACCATTTACAACATCATCTACGTCAAACCATACACATACGCCGATTCTGATCGTAGGATTGCTATGACCAGTTCTTACTTCACGGGAAAAGCCCTAGCAGCTTATTGGGTATTAGTAGAACGCAAGGTCAAGGGCGATTAGTTCCTGAACTGGAAGACTGGAATACGTTCCTCGAAACATTTGCAAAAATGTTTGGCCACGAGAATAAATCCCTTATGGCTCAGGTTAAGATCAGTAACACCAAACAAAAGGAGAAGGAATCCTTTTCAGACTTCTACCTTTGTTTTGCTGAAGCTGCAGTGGACACCAGCTATGACGCCGTCACTCTACACCATCTCCTCCTCACACACATCAACGAACACTTCAGAGGAAGACTCATGTTGGCAAGCCAGTTACCTGAAACATACGAGGGACTGGTCGCAATGCTTAGGAGTATGGATGCAACCGAACAAACCTTTCTGCAGTCTGGAATGTTGTCTCCCTTTCAGTTTTTTCGGTCCAACCCGAACAGAACGACTCCTCAGACAAGCACGTCGCGTTTTTCAGGATATACGTGTGAGGATTATAACTGCAAAGAGACAACTTCTGCGCCAGCCAGACGTGCAAATGATACGGTTCAGCAAGTAGAGGAACAGAAGAAGACCACAGTTGTAGGACTACCTTCTCCGGCTAACCAAAAGCCAACCACTCAACAAACGACGACTCGTCAGACCACATTTAGGGTGGCAGGAGTGTCTCAAGAGGAGATGAACCATAGGCATGCAGCTAAAGCCTGTTATTTGTGGTCATCAGGGACACTTCATGGCAAACTGTCCAGACAGGGCTGTAACAGCTAGGATGGCTTATGCACAAGACAAAGAGTCAGACGAGCCATACTGGAGCATTGGGATGGATGGAACAGTAGATTTCGTTGACCCTGGGGAAATGGATGGCCAAGAAGACAAAGAGGACTCAGTAGAGTCTCAGGGAAACATTGAGATGACTCAGGAGTTACCCGGCAAGGAGGCCTGAAATCGCAGACACTGATGCACTTCGGCTAACCTCGTTGTGAGGGTACCAGAACGAAATCACTGAAAAACAGTCATTTTGACACTAATTGTTGTGTTCGGAATCGCACTAGTACATCATACTAAGTACGATATGGACTTAGTATCACTACTAGGAACCTAGTAGTGTGCATATGACGAGGAATAAGATAGGCATGCACTGCGTAGTGAATACTAGCTGCGCGCACATAGACGTTGATGTCGTCGTTAGCCCTATATGATTGCGCTAGGATACGCGTTGAAACCTGTAGACCGTATCTATACTCTATTACCAGGCTGGAACCTTACGAGGACATGCTACTGTACATGGTAGACTTCCTAGTAGGTCATATGGCCACACTATACTCGCGCTATGGGACATATGAGATGGGATAGTGAACGAGGACCAACTACCACAGCGTAGAAGGACCCTAGGGGACGAATCAGAGCTATATACCAAATACGGCAGAAGCTGGAGGTGCGAGTCACCTTCGAGAGCAGAGTTACCTGGATTAGAAATGTCCGAGTAACCAGGTCATCGATACGAGGACCATATGGGGGCTTAACAGCTTTCCCATATCGATCGGAATATCCCTCGAGCTTCGAGTTGGGATTCCTACTGCTAGTACAGACACTAGTGCGGGACATATAGTCCTATAACAAGGAAGCAGATAGGATTCTGTGCCAGGACTGTCCTAGGACATAGAAAAATATAATATAGAACTACAAAGGCATAGAGCCTACCTTCCTCGGATACGAATCCGAAGTGTTTCGGTTGAGATCGGACTCCTAGCAAGTTCCAAGCAGAATAACTATGTCCTAGCACCAATATCCGAAACGCACCATGCGGGACAGCGCCTCCGCGCGCCACTTCCTAGCAACCAAAAAGTAATATGACTCGCAGTCCTGCAAAATAATGTCGAATTCCGACCAATATATATCCAAACCTTCCTTTTCTGGTAGATACTTACTTCATATGGACAGAATCCTCTCCTCGTTCTCATTTTCTTGCATAGTTACTATTACTTTATTGTGTCCACTTTCACTTATATGTAAAATATGTACGCTTGCGGGTATATAAGCAGCAGGGTTTCCCCTAGGAAGCTCTCAAGCAATTACCCCGCTATATACATAGCACTAGTGCACCAATAGCAGAGTTCTTGTCTTCTATTGTTGACCATAGAGGCAACATGTGCTTAGAAAATAACTTAGAAAATAAAACCTTGAAAAGCCCTTCTCTATATTGAACTAGAGTTGTGAAATTAGAACTTTGAGATACCCATAGGACAGAGCTAGTTCATCTAGACTCTTTGGATAGGATTGATTGTTTCAGGACTAGTGTGGAGCCCCACTAGATCCCTTTTCACTTGGTGTGGAGCCCCACCAGTGATCGTTAAAGCTTAGTGTGGAGCTCCACTAGCTTATAGGTGGCCTGGTTGTTGTGCTAGTTCAACTAGTGTAACCAGTGCCTTTCATAGGAACAATAGGTCTTTACCCTTGTTGGGTTCGATAGGTTATTTTGCGTCATAGGAACGTATAGGAATAGTTATAGATAGGTTTATAGGTTGGCTCGCGTTGTCTTGATCATATCGAGGCTATATTATCATATTACATTGTTTCATTCATCGCTCGTACACTTTCCTTGTGTCCTAGTGATTTGTAGACGTTCAACTAGTGTGCTAGTTGATTTCTTGTGTCGATTGTACGGATCCTTTGATAACATCGAACCCCGCTTGCACAACTTGGCATATATATTTCGCTCATTCACAAGCATTTTATAAGCCTCACATCGTGGTCTGCGCAGGCTTTAATTATAACCCTTACGCTCTTTTCCTTTGTTTTTGCAGCCCTGATTGACATTCACAAACTTCCAGTACCTATTCCACTTCAGTTGTTCGATGGAGAGGAAACGTCTGGGGGTATGATAACCGAATATGTTGTTGGGGATGTCATCTTTGCCGACGGATCCTTTTTCTCAGTCTGTTTCTTTCTTACTAAACTCCATCTGGCTGCAAAAGTGGTACTGGGATTTTCCTGGCTAAGGGAAGCAAACCCGAATATCAACTGGGCAAACCTAACAGTTGATTTCAGGCGACAAGGTACACACCTATTGGCCTCTGGCTTGCACAACTACTCTCTGCTGCCTCTCTACGATTCCATGTCCGTCCAGGTAGCCATTTCGAATGAGTCTTCATCCTCAACTTTCTCCAGCCTGTCATCAGGATTAGCCGAAGAAAGTCGAATAGAGAAGACTCTTGAGGGGGGGGGGTATCAATTTTCCAAACTGACGCATTCAACAACGAAACGACTGCTATCATGGACTCATTGTCATGTAACAACAACAATGTTAATGCTATTTCACTTGATGAACAAACAAAACCGGGTGAAACACCAGCCGAGGACACCAAGCCAGCGCCTTGGAAGATGCCCCAAATCAGCATGATAGGTGCAGTTCCGTTTCTACAGCTAATACGTGAAGGGTGTCAAGTATACCAACTTCACTACCGCCCCCAAGAACCAGAAGTGGATAAGACCGAACCACACGAGTCCTCACAATCAGAAGAGCATGCTCAGGCAGAGAAACTTCATGCCACACAGGAACCATTGGCTACAAAGGAACACAAGTTAACCGAACAAGAGGTTCTTGATAAGTTCGTACCGAAAGAGTTCCAAAAATACGCAGCAGTGTTCTCTGCAGGTGAAGCAAAAAGGATGCCTCCCCACAGGGATTATGATATCACCATCGACACAGAGGATCGTCCACTACTGCCTATTGGGAAGCTATATGACATGTCTGAAAAGGAACTCAAAGCTCTTAAGGAGTACCTAGACGACATGTTGGGCAAAGGATTTGTTCGCCCATCGAATTCGCCAGTAGGAGCACCTGTCCTATTTGCCAAGAAAAAAGACGGTACCCTTCGGCTATGTGTGGACTATAGGAAACTCAATCTGGTTACCCAAAAGAACCGCTACCCTCTTTCCTTGATAGGAAACCTCATTGACCAGCTCAGAAAAGCCAAAGTGTTCACCAAGTTGGACCTGAGAGCTGGGTATAATAACGTCCGCATTGCAGCGGGTCACGAATGGAAAACGGCTTTTAGAATGCGCTATGGCATGTACGAATACATGGTTATGCCGTTTGGCCTTACAAACGCACCTTCTCGCTTCCAACGCTTCATGAACGACATTTTCCATGACATGACTGACGTCTTTGTGATCGTCTATTTGGATGATATCCTGATCTACTCCGAGAATGAGGAACAGCACAAGGACCACGTTAAGTGAGTATTGCAACGGCTACAGGACAACGATTTGCATGTGAAACCTGAGGAATGCGAGTTTTACACAGACAGTGTAGAGTATCTTGGTGTCATCGTCTCTCTGAACGGAATTGCAATGGACCCAAAGAAAGTGGAGATTATCAAGTCATGGCCAACTCCGCGCAATGTAAAGGATATACAATCGTTCCTCGGCTTTGCAAACTTCTACAGGGGGTTCATAGACAACTTCTCAGGCATAGTCAAGCCAATGACAAGACTGCTGGGAAAGAACGTACCTTGGAAATGGAACGAACAACACGATTCGGTGTTTGCACTACTAAAGGAAGCATTTACCAAGGCCCCCATCCTTCGACATTTTGACCCGGTGTTATGCTGGGCCTGGATTGGAGTGCTACATTGGTATAGATAGGATTGATAGGATTATAGGAATAGGGAATATTAGCACGTCCAGGTCTCAGTGTTGCACAATAATCATGATAGCTATATACCGCCAAATAGTATGACTTAAGTGTCATCGGCTTCCCATATGTTGGTGTATCCCTTAGGTGGGGTCGCATATGCAATGTGTATATAGTGAGGCATGCTCTGTTGTGTAGACAAGGCACTATAGCTCAGTGGTTAGAGCACCTAACATGCAATCAGGAGGTCTGGGGTTCGACTCCCCATGGCGCCACTCTTGTTTCAACTTGGGATACAGTTAGCAGACTCTTTACCGGATTTACTGGTCATTCTGGAAACAGATGCTTCAGACTATGCAATTGCTTCCATCATCTCTCAACCTCATCCGGATATAGGAGAAATTCATCCAGTAGTGTTTTATGCACAGTCTATGGGCCCAGCTGAGTTGAACTACAACATATACGATAAGGAAATGTTAGCCATTATAGAGGCATTCAAGCAATGGAGAGCATACCTGGAAGGGGCCAGGCACACTGTACAGGTCTACACTGACCATAACAACCTTCAGTTCTTTACTACAACGAAACAGCTTAGCTGACGACAAGCACGATGGAACGAATTCCTTTCCGGTTTTGACTTCATCATCAACTATAGGCCTGGAAGGCTTGGGGCAAAACCAGACGCACTCACCAGACACCCTGACGTCTATCCCAAGAAGAGCAACCAGAAATCAGCTAACACCATGAACGAACGAGTGTTCCTGCCCCCTGAACAACTCATGGCGAGCTTGCTGCTTAACGAAGAGGCTCTTCATAGCCGAATTCGAAAAGCAAAGAAGGACAATTATTGGGAGAAGTCGGTAGACTCACTGGAGTCGGAACGTCCTAGCGAGTACACCCTGGAAAATGGTTTACTACGAAGGAGAGGACTCATCTATGTCCCCAACAATCCACATCTGAGGTTGTCTGTGATGCAGCAACACCATGATCACTTTCTTCGAGGACACCCTGGCATATGCAAAACTAAGGCACTCATCATGAGATCCTATTATTGGCCGGGTATGAAACAAGACACCAGACGCTACAACTTGTCTTGTTTCAAGTGCAACAGAACCAAGATTCATAGGCGAAAGCTGTTGGGAACTCTTAGGCCGTTACCAATATCCCAAAAGCCCTGGTCGTCTATCACAGTTGATCACATTGTTGACTTGCCTCTGTCTAGCATGTTCGATGCCATCATGGTGGTGGTCTGTTGGTTAACCAAGCAGGCTGTCTTCATACCCTTTAACAAGACCGACAACGCTGTCCAACTGGCAAAGTTGTTTATCCACCATGTGTTCGCAAAGCATGGCCTGCCCATTCACATCATCTCGGATAGAGGAATGACGTTTGCTTCCCAATTCTGGAAGGAAGTATGTAGAATGTTGGGGGTAGAAATTCGGTTATCCACTGCCTATCACCCTGAAACCAATGGGCAGACAGAATGCACCAACCAATCCTTGGAGCAGTATCTGCACCTTTATGTGAACTATCAGCAGGATGACTGGGTAGACTGGCTGCCCATAGCCAAGTTTGTGCATAACAACAATCCCAACGATTCCACAGGCATCTCCCCATTCTTCGCAAACAAAGGTTACCATCCAACACTTTCATTCGACCCAAGTAACTCTGGAGTACCTGCAGCTTCGGAGTTTGTGCAGGACTGGGCAGTCCTTCATCAATATCTACAGGAACAACTTCAATCGGCTATTGCGCAGTACAAGAAGCAGTGGGACAAAGAAAAAACTGACCCACCTGATTGGAACCCAGGAGAGAAAGTCTGGTTGAACACCAAGAACGTCAAAACCAAAGGTCCGGCTAAGAAGTTGGAGTGCTTGTGGATGGGTCCCTTCAGGATTGAGGAAAGGATAGGCGAGAGAGCGTACTGACTCAGGCTGCCAAAAACACTCTCTAGGATTCATAATGTCTTCCATGTTAACCTGCTACGAAAGGCCATACCCGACGAGTTCCCACTGCAGCCACGACCTCATCCACCTCCTATAGAAGTAGAAGGACAGGAGGAATACGAGATTGATCAAGTACTGGGTTACCAGTTCAACAAATCACGAAGAAGACACGAATGGCTAGTGTCCTGGAAGGGATACGGGTCGGAGGAGAACCAGTGAGAGGTAAAGCCAATTTAGGCAACTCCTGGGACTCTGTACTCGAATACCACATTGCCCATCCAGGAGTAGGTCCCAGTCTCAAGGAAATCGAAGGCTGGGCGCAAAAGAAAACTTAGAGATTAACTGGAAGCGCTTATGCTTCTTTTATTTTATTTTCTTTATTATTCTCGTCGAAAATCATACACAGCAACTGAGGAACACTAAAACACACGTTTAGACATTATTTAACAGCAAGATTACAAAAGACGGTTGTCAATTCCGGCTATCCAAAACCGTTAATCCGCATTATCACCCTCTTCCTCATCTCCATCGTCCTCTTCATCTGCTTGACCTTCTTGCTCTTCGGCAGCAGCTTCCTCGAGTTGACGGCGCTTATTAGGGAACCTGGCAGCCATACTAGGACGACAATCAGCTAGGGAAAGGTTGAGAAAGATCAGGAACCATGAGTTAAGATGTTGATACTTACCACCATCTCGGCACAAAGGGTTGTTCAGGGCAATGCCGTATGCTCCTCCAGGACAGTAGTAGTCCCCAGCATAGGACGAAAGCCTAGCAAGATCTTCTTGGCGAGCACGGTTATGAGAAGGACAAAACATGCCCACCAGAGCAGTGGCATCTTCCAGCATATGGGTAGTACGTCCCACCAAGTGTTCGATGTCCAGGAGGGTATCACAGACCCAGGCTTCTTCCTCTTCGTCTACCATGGAGCCACGATCGGGTATACCAAAGTTAGCCCTAGACCAGATATCACGGACGGCACCCTGAAGATCCTGCACAAAGGGTAACGCATTGGCCATGTAGTACCTCATGCCAATCCCAGCAATCTTGGCTAGTTCGTGCTCTAGATTGGCAATCCGCCTATCCCTAGCCTGGAGTTAATCGTTAAATTGACCACCCAGTTGCTGGTGAAGTTGGTCGCAAACAGTGTTCGTTACAACAGCATTCCTGGAATGCAGAAGAGTCAACAACAGAAAGGGCAACCTGAATGAACCACCACGTACTGAGGGTCGGCTAGTGCGCTCCTTAACTCATTCCTTTCTCCTTGAAGGTGATGAATGGTGGCTTGCCTATCACCTAAGTTGCGGTTGAGGCACTGCATATTGTGTTTATAGTGCTCCACATGCTTCTGGAGGTCTGAGTTTTCTTTTCTCAGCCGATCCAACTCCGTGTCAGCCTCGACGTTGACCGAGGGAGTCTCTGAGGACTGTCGTTCATAGGCGTGACCCCAGTCAGGAGAGTCCGGGCACGGAGGGACAATCAGTGGTGAAAGTAGAATTGGGGGCGCAGGCATGAGGGACAAAGGGAAAGAGTTCGTCAGATCAAAATCATTTCCGTTGGTTAAAAGGGAATGAGACTGCTACTTACCACATGGGAAGGCGCTGGGAACCTCGAGGCCAATTGCGGAATGATTGCAGTCTCCACTCAGTCATTGAATCGGACGACTCGGCTATGCGCAGGTGATGGGAAGGGAGATGTCAACACCAGAAGTGGTAATACTTTTGCAAAAGTACTGGACAGTTATCAGAACGACTTTTGTAATGCTACAGGATAACGACTTTTGCAAAAGTAAGGGACAAGTAGTCAAGGCAGATATGAGTACTGTCCGCTTTGGGTGCTTCCAAATTGGGAAGGATCATTCCCACACCTTCTGGAAAGAGAACAGGCCGGTTTTTTGAGATCTGGAGATGTTCCCACACCGCTTTTGGCATCCCAAAATGGAAGGTGCTCTTTCCAATGATGTAACAGTGCGCTTTTTGGGCGCTTTTTTGGCGGAAAAATTATTCCCACACCTCCTGACATCATCTGGGTGCCTCCCTACTCCGCTTTTGGCTTCCCAAAATGGAAGGTGGCCTTACCTCATCATTTTCCACCTGGAATCAATGCATTGGGGGGCTATTGGGGCATGCTGGGGGGCTATAAAAATCGCATTTTTGAGGGAATATGTTCTAATATGTTCCAAAAGCATGCCCCTGCAATTGGGGGGGCAGGGGAATGCAAAAAAAGCGGTCCAAATATGGTAATTCAGGAAAATGGCCTATTGGATCTTGGGCTACAGGCCAGATATTGACATGGGGTAAGTTGGAGGACCTAGATACATTAAATACAAGCCTGGGGACACTAAATAGTACATAGATTGGTGGGATAATGGTGCTTAAATATCAAAAATACTGAAAATCTCCGAAATTAGGGGAATAAAATTACAGGATGGGATGTAGTACAGCTGGGGCTTAGATATTGTGAATCAGAGATGATATATATGTCCCCCTTGCTTGGTTTACAATCCTGGAGAGCTGCCTATTTTTCCAGATTTACTACAGCTAAATTCGCTTTTTTTGGACATTGGTAATACTATACCACAGGGAATGATTGGAATGAGCTAATTCTTGTTCATAACCCACTTTAGGGTGTAGAGATGACGAATATATACTTGCCCAAGCACTCCTGTATGTGCAACACCTTGTTCAATCCAATGTATTGTACAGTTATGTAACACAGGCAGTAGTACATGAATAGCACCTCAGGGAAGCATCCCAGCACCAAGGGGAGTTCATAATCGAGTTCAGGCACCCAAAATACACTTTCCTACTATGAAAGGACATTTTTTGAATACATCTGTATGTTGCTACATAAAAAATACATAAAAAATCGCATTTTTAGGGGTTTTTTTGCACTGGAGCATGGGGATTGCTCCTAAAATCACCAAAAATGAATGAGAGACCGTTCACTATGCATAGAACAGGAATATCAATTGCCTCCATGAATCCCATGACAGGAACTCATATGCCAGATGCATCAATTCCTGCACAATTACAGAAAACATGTACTATGGATGTAGTATTGCAGGGATTGATCTGGGGGCTTGGGGAACCTCAAAATCGAATTCAGGATGAAAAATCAGTCAAGAATATATCCAGGGTTGAAAGGAATCCAATCACTGTAGCTTGAGATATGTATCTGACAAGTTTTATGCTTATAGTTAACATATGTTGCACATATACTTGTGCATTTAACTTGTTGTATGCATATTGAAGTCAATTGTGGATGGATTTCCTTCAACCCTGGATATATTCTTGACTGATTTTTCATCCTGAATTCGATTTTGAGGTTCCCCAAGCCCCCAGATCAATCCCTGCAATACTACATCCATAGTACATGTTTTCTGTAATTGTGCAGGAATTGATGCATCTGGCATATGAGTTCCTGTCATGGGATTCATGGAGGCAATTGATATTCCTGTTCTATGCATAGTGAACGGTCTCTCATTCATTTTTGGTGATTTTAGGAGCAATCCCCATGCTCCAGTGCAAAAAAACCCCTAAAAATGCGATTTTTTATGTATTTTTTATGTAGCAACATACAGATGTATTCAAAAAATGTCCTTTCATAGTAGGAAAGTGTATTTTGGGTGCCTGAACTCGATTATGAACTCCCCTTGGTGCTGGGATGCTTCCCTGAGGTGCTATTCATGTACTACTGCCTGTGTTACATAACTGTACAATACATTGGATTGAACAAGGTGTTGCACATACAGGAGTGCTTGGGCAAGTATATATTCGTCATCTCTACACCCTAAAGTGGGTTATGAACAAGAATTAGCTCATTCCAATCATTCCCTGTGGTATAGTATTACCAATGTCCAAAAAAAGCGAATTTAGCTGTAGTAAATCTGGAAAAATAGGCAGCTCTCCAGGATTGTAAACCAAGCAAGGGGGACATATATATCATCTCTGATTCACAATATCTAAGCCCCAGCTGTACTACATCCCATCCTGTAATTTTATTCCCCTAATTTCGGAGATTTTCAGTATTTTTGATATTTAAGCACCATTATCCCACCAATCTATGTACTATTTAGTGTCCCCAGGCTTGTATTTAATGTATCTAGGTCCTCCAACTTACCCCATGTCAATATCTGGCCTGTAGCCCAAGATCCAATAGGCCATTTTCCTGAATTACCATATTTGGACCGCTTTTTTTGCATTCCCCTGCCCCCCCAATTGCAGGGGCATGCTTTTGGAACATATTAGAACATATTCCCTCAAAAATGCGATTTTTATAGCCCCCCAGCATGCCCCAATAGCCCCCCAATGCATTGATTCCAGGTGGAAAATGATGAGGTAAGGCCACCTTCCATTTTGGGAAGCCAAAAGCGGAGTAGGGAGGCACCCAGATGATGTCAGGAGGTGTGGGAATAATTTTTCCGCCAAAAAAGCGCCCAAAAAGCGCACTGTTACATCATTGGAAAGAGCACCTTCCATTTTGGGATGCCAAAAGCGGTGTGGGAACATCTCCAGATCTCAAAAAACCGGCCTGTTCTCTTTCCAGAAGGTGTGGGAATGATCCTTCCCAATTTGGAAGCACCCAAAGCGGACAGTACTCATATCTGCCTTGACTACTTGTCCCTTACTTTTGCAAAAGTCGTTATCCTGTAGCATTACAAAAGTCGTTCTGATAACTGTCCAGTACTTTTGCAAAAATTTTACAGAATCAGCTGATGTCAAAGATGGAACAAACACGGTTTCCTCGGGTACCACCTGGGAACGTGAAGGCCCAGCTTCACCAAGACGAGGAACATCATGAACGGAGTCCCTACTTCGCCACATACCCTCTAAAAGCTCAGCAGCCTCCAGTTCGGTTATTGCATCTTCTTCCAAAGGTTGAAAAGGAGGGGGTGACCATGCTTGGATACCGGTCATAGTAAAATTGGCTGGTCCGGGTTGGACAGAAGCCAACAGAAAGTCGTCCACTTCATCTAGAATAGCGATTATTAACTGATCAGAGGAAGAGGTGACAAAAAAACAATAAGTCAACTCACCAGGAGGATCAGGAGACGATGCCTTTGCCTTTCCCTTACCCTTGTCCTTCCTCTTAACCGAATCTGGTACCGGACCATGATCCTTGGAGAGCTCAGCTGAAGGACCCACGATCTTGTTGTCAGCCTTTGATCTCACGACCTTTGACGTTATCTTCGACGCTTTGACCGGCTTTGGCTGTACCTGTGAATCGCCACCGCTGTCAACCTTTTTTGATTCAGCACCACAACGGTTATCCTGAGCAAGAGACGCTCGAGTTCTAACCACCAGCATCAAATCCCTACCCAGACCAGGTCGACGACGAAGGATCCTATAAAGACATGATTCATCTGCCATATGGGTGTCCAATTCATGATAGGATGAACCGTTTAGACCCAGCTGAGTTAAGGAAGGGATTTCGACCACTATATCGGTAGAAGACGCAGCCTTCTGAGCTCAAGCCATAGCCGATTGGTTCCTGGTCACACGTTTTGTTGGAGGTTCTCTGGGCCTTGGGGGAAGCGGAGTCGATTTGGTCTTTGTCAGAGAAGAAATGGGGGACCTGGGAGTAGGATCCTTCGCACCTGATTGCTTGACAGGATACTAGGGAATAAAAACCATTAGCGAGAATCCTCAGCCAATTCAAAGTCAATCTAAACCGGAAAGCTCACCTTCAACAGTTGCTCACCCAATGCACGCCCTATCCCAAACTTCTCCCTTAATACAAAAAGATGCTGTTCTTCTGTTCGTGAACACGCCAATTTCTGCTTCTTGCAGCTCACGCAGTGACTCCCTGAGTCAGCCCAATCACAAGATATGTTGGAGGAAGAACATCGTTCACAGGGCGCCTAACACATTTATCAGTATAACCTAACCTGTTTGAGGAACTAGGGCTACTCACATTGGAAAAACGGCTTCCATGGAAACGCGAAAGCGTACGAGACATCTCACCCGACTTCCCAGCCCTGAGGCTGACCAATGTTGCACGGAAACGCTCCAGCTCAGCCGACGAAATACTGAACCCATCTCCCAAGTCAACAGAAAACTAACTAGGAGCCGACAACGATGAGGAATCAGGGGAAGAAGGGCCATTACCACCAGGAACATCGTTAACCACAATCGGTTCTTCTGTGGGCATCCCAGCACCTTGAACAGAGTGAGGAATGGGGGATCCAGCTGACATGTGCTCACGGTTCGAAAATGAACCACGATGGCTAAACGTAGAAGGACGGGGAGAAATGCTTGTTAGAATTATTTATCCTTTTATGGTTTCATTTGATGATCTTTACTTTACATCGTTCATCTCTGATATTCGTATTCATTCATCATTGTTCTATACACTGACCGCACGGTTCCATGCTTCTTGCTGTTACCCCATTGCCTCGGTGTGGCATATTCATTAGTACATATTCGTATTATGCTGTTGAGCATTGGTCTATATAAACTGTACATATCTATTGCTGAATATCATCGTCTCTTGCTATTGTCTTGCACCAGTACTGCTAAACCCAGTCCCAAGGCTCTTCACAAGTCTTTCAATCACCAATCACTGTCCTTAGACCTTGCTGATTCGCTTAGGTGTCGATCACGGTCCACTTGATTTGGCATCAAGTGTTAGGTGCTTCACCACTCGCTTAGATTATTGCTACTAACAATGCTAGCTGTTGCAGGTGCCATAGAGGCTACTGGACTAGCAGGAGTGTCAGGGATAGACCCTTCGACTTCTCCAGCTAGACACAAAGCTGGCCCATTCCAAAACAACCCTAGAGCAACGTTTGAATACCCAGACCGACAATTTTCCTCACGAGAGACAACTGATGATAGTCGTTGAAGGAACTCCTGGGGATTGGGAATCTCGTAGTTGAACCCGAGATATCGTGTGTTGCGTATCCAAGAGGCTGTATAGGCTTCCTCTGCCATCAGAGCATGGTTGAGAGCCACCAAAAAAGCGATTCAGTTTTGAAAACGTAACTCGAGAGTGAAGGAAGCGCTATTCTGTTGAACAAGATCCCAAGCCGATTGCCGGAGATCGTGGACCAAGTAAGCGGTGGTGGCGTCGGACATCTGGGAGGAGGACAGCAGAGACGAGTGGCTCATGGTCGTGGTTGAGGAAAGAGTTTAGTGACTCAACTGCGGTTGCGAATTCGAACCAACAGGGACCCACACACGTTAGGTAATGGACCCGGGTAACGGCTGATCGGCTTGACAATGGCTTCCGGCTACCTTCGCTGGGGCTCAGGTCTTAAGGAGGGGGTAATGTAAGGACCATAGAGTGCCTCACAATCTTTTTCATCAATTAGTGTATTCAACATAGCCAACCACCGTCATATTGACAGCATGATAACATCTTCGCTTAAGCTTCGACATTGTATATACAATATTTACAGCCATTTGTTTCGTACAAACACTCTTTCGGTATTTAAACGATGTACTTGTGTCTGTATCAGTAGTCTTGGAATTAACACTTTTACCTCTTAAAGCCTATGTTCGTACGGTTATCTTCAGCGCTCACCGTGTTTACCTTCTTTACCTCCGGCTATATTCGTTCAAGTCACCTAGCGATATAGTCTTCCTAGCGCCTCACAGCGTTCAATTCAGCTTTGTTGGTGTTGTCAGTGACCCCAACAATAGTCTAGACGGGCTGTAAACGGTCCAGTTTCCCTGTTCTCTGTTTCTTCTTTATTCTATCCTATCTATTTTGGTCCAGGTCTTTACAGAATTACAATAGTCCAGGAGTTTGTAGATGTTGTTGAGGAAGGTCGGGGAGGAGGTTGGGGGTTGCTAGGAGTGGATTGAGCTGTTGGGGTGTAGCATCCTATTGTAGTTGGGTGTTGTTGTGTATGTATTGAGAGGAAAAGAGTGAGCACCTGACATCAGCGCTATCTTATTTTCTGACTGTCATCTTCTGTCTGTATCCATATCCACCAAGAAAGCCACGAAGGCTCTCTTGGTATGTTTCTATTTTTGCCTTGAATGGACTGAAGCATCAGAGACCATGGTCCCAGAAGACACATAAGCGGAAACAATGCTGCATTTAGAGCTCAATAGGTGTTGAAAATTAAAATAAAGGGAGGATTGGCAAGTCTATTGTTGGCACCTAGATATAAATGTTCGTGCTGAGAACATACACCAGCATTGCTCTATATCCTTCTCCTTGCTCTCTATTCTGTTCAGGCACCTTGGCTGTTGTTGATACAATATGCGATGTGATGTGACCAGCCTGAGGCACCCTGAGGTGTCCCGAGGGTACATCCTGAGGTCAGCCCAAGAAGGTCTATATCTAGCCCAAACTACCAGCCCTACAGAACCCTAGAGCACCTGAAAACTTTCCTCTCAAGGAGGTGTCATTGGCCTCAGACTGCCCAAGGCTACAGCCCAGGGCCACCCTTGGCTACATCAGGAGACATTGAGCTACACAGAGCTCCTAGAGTCTTACCAGGGCGCCCTAGCGCTGTGCTGGGTCTCCTTGCCTACCCCAAATTTTGTTCAGAGATGCTTGGCATAATCTAGTCACTTAAATTGATGGTACTGCTTTCCAGCAGCTTGAAGCACTCTGACAGAATGTGGATCACAGAAACGAAATTGGACCATACGTCTTGAATAAGTGGAAATGGAAAGGTCTTGGCCAATGCAAAGAAATCCTAAAGGTATGTATCAATACTTCTCCTTTTGTATATCTTCTTTGCTGAGCATTCATTAGGTTCCCTGTGTTTTCCAACATTTTCTCTCCTTGGAAGATACACCATCCTTGGCATATGCCATACCCGCCTTCTCTGCAGTCATCAACAAGTGGAGAGCACTTCAAAAGAAGTACCCCCACATTAGCGACATGATCAAACCCGGTATTGAGAAGTTGGAAGCATACGTTGACAAGATAGATGACATCCCAGTGTACTTGCTTTCAATGAGTAAGTAATCAACCTGCCAAATGTCACCAGGAATTCTAAAGGTCTCTCTAGTCATTAATCATATTGTCAAGATGCATTGGATCAACAAACATGTGCCTCATCGTAGGCAAGAAATCCTTGATATACTTTACAGCAAGGTTAGTCATTCTGATAACATCACAACATTCCAGTGTGTTCATTGGAATCCAGATGTGTGCTTATAGCAACAATCTGTCTCCCGAATTATCACAAGAGGAATGTATATCAAAAGTGTGAGGGTATGACCCCAATTGGGCTGCCCAGGAACTCAGTCTTGGAGATGACGCCCCTCAAGAATCCAGCAGTGTTGAAGAAGAGTTGTCTTCATACCTTAATGCCAAACATCAGTCCCTGTTGGTAAAGACGGCTTGCTACAATATTGGGAGGTAAGAACACTGATGATCTCTTGACAATTTCTGAGCTCACATGCCTGAAAGGCTACACGCACCAGATATCCTACTCTCTTTTGGGTTGCTATTGATGTTCTCCCTATACAGGGTACTTCTGTACCTTGCGAGTGGTTATTGTTGTCTTTACAGTGGACAAAGACTGACTTAAGGACATGTTTATCAAACAAGTTAATGGAAGCTACACAGACTCTCAAGAACACCATCAAGAAAAATGGCCCTCTCAAATTCACACATCACCTTGACTTGACTGAGGAAGCCAGGGAGATCGAGGATGCATTGGAGGACGAAGTAACCATGTCCTGGAGACGGGGGATTTAGAGTTGTTTAAAGCCAGCCTTTCCAAGATATCTTTTGTCACCTAAGTATGACAATTCTTGTATAAAGATTTGTACAGCATCGTGGTTCATTGTGATTATGATTATCTTCTGTTGTGAGCTGCACATGCAAACATTGCCAAAATTTCTGAACCTCACAATGAGCTCTTCAGAAGGAGAGAACTTCAATCTCCAAGACGATATGTACAGCAAGGACTGAGGGCTAGACCCCAGTAACCAAGAAGGTTGGTGACAGTTTGCCTCATGATCATGATTGACTGCTGAAAAGCACCATCTAGGCCAAAGCATCCCCTTTCAAGGCAGGACCAACTGTGACAAAGACTGCCATGAAGGGCAAGGGTGCATCAAAGAAGGTTTTGGCAAATCATAATGACAATGCAGAGGCTGAGATGAGTGGTATCATGGAAATGGACAAAGAAGAGGTCTCTGCTGCACAGGCACCCACTACCACAGCTGCTGCCAGTACTTCAAAGAAGAAAACAGTATCAGAAACATACATCAAGGTGCTCCCCCTAAGCCAAATCTTGTAGAGGCCTTATTAAAGCTTTTTGTAGGTTTCTCAACTGGTGCATATCTTAAAATGACCCGACTCATACATTGAAAGCATGGAGACTATCAAGAGGTACATACTATAAGCTGTGCTCCTCTCTTGTTATTTCTAAGTGCGGCCGGTTGGAGTACAAACATTCCTTGCTACAATCCTCTGTCTGTACCATGAAATGCCGAAAAAGCAGCAAATTTATGTCATTTTGCTGATGCGCCCCGCCACCCACCCCTGGTGGCACAGCTTCAAAGGCAAAGTTAAGCTCATATCAAAGAACAAGTATGATGTACATGACATCACTACAAAGATAGACAACTCAATTGTTGAATCCACTGAGCTGCCGATTCATAAATGGACCCAAAACTTCAAAGCAGAATTAGAGGCTATGATGACCAACGAGAAAAGTACAGAAGGATCAATCAAGGTAGGTGGTTCTGACTTCAAAGAAATTTTTTGTCTAATGAAAGGTGACCTTGAAGGTGATACGACTCACGCAGGACTGTAGGTCCCTGTTTGACCCTTGTTTGTGCTACATCAATGGCATATTTGTACAGCATGGGCATGGGTGCTTATCCTGCCTTTCTCTGTGATGTTGTGCTCTGACAACTTCTCTGATTCTTACTTGCCATGTTGACAACCACTAATGTTCTACAAGCACTCAATAAACCCCTCTCCCCATGAACCCAGCTCTATCTATTGCTACCTTCTTCAAGACATGCACGACAGCAGTTTCCAGTTTAAGGTTGGTAGGACAAGGTGGGAAGTGAAGATTCATATTGGGGAATGGGAGGATTGTGACTATAAGATGGTAGAGTGGTATGAGGATGCAGTGTATGTGGGACATTGTCATTGAGTCAGTGAGTGATTTATTCTATTGTTTTTCCTTAGTTTTTCATTGTATTGCAGAGAGTGTCATGCACAAAGCTCTCATGGCCATGGATTACTAATGCATTGAGAAGGACTGTGATTCATGTGAGTATCATTTCCAGTGTTCGACCTTTGGCCGATTGTCTAGCAGGTGATGCTACTCATCACAAGAAGTTTTTGCTATACCAAACCAGAACACATGGGAGGAGGTGATCAAGCCATTGATTGAAGAGGTGGCAGTGGAGGTGGAACATAGGGCTTAGTGTGGAACAGTTTCAGTGTATCATTTCTTGCTCTGTATCAATGCTTTGGAATGGGAAATTGAAGTGTATAGTCTATTGAGTTGTACAAGCATAGTTGTATCAGAATAGTCCTGAATTGTTCATTAAATGCCAGATTTTGTGACAATGCTGATGTAGTCGGTTAATTTTCTTTGGGACACGTTGTAACTCTGTGAATTGCATTGTAACGCATCCCAGCCAAGATAACACTTATACATCTACAAAAAAAAAACTGGACACCACATATCAGCAAAATCATGGGGTTGAGCCATTGGCTTAGCCAGTTCAAACTGGTTTGATGCCGAGCAGCTAAGTATGTGAGCAGCCCCGGGCTGTGAGCCATGCCGAGGCTCACGGTTCAAACCGGCCACAACCATAGCCAACCCATTGGCATCACTAGGAACATGTCTTTCTCCCTAAAATAGTCTGATATCACTCCAAGTCCAGAGGTTGCCTCATTTATACAAATTTCTTCTGAACCAGGCCAGCTGTGTACTTTACCACACTCACTAGTAATCAGTTCATAGTAATAGAGGCAAACCTATCTTGACACAAAACATTTCCTGCAGTGAACATTTTCTGGTGTTTTTATCCTTGAGAAACCCTTCAGGATGAATCTGATTGGCTGATTATGGGTTTTTTTGAGCAAAGAAATGTATCCAAAAACACCAAGTGTTTTGTTTGTGCAGAAACATCTTTTTGAATAGTTATCCGACTATCAGACACTAATTTCTTTTGGGTGTGTATGGAGCTTGTGAGAAAATCATCATGTTGTCTAAGTTGCTTCTCAGTCATTACAATTTCGTGAGGATTATAAAATGATGTTAGTCAATGTACATACAACAAACACATATACAGGTGTTGTGCAGAGAAATCAAGGGATGGAAACTGGTATGGGTAACCAAGTCTTGGGACATTACAGACGTGCAGACGAGAATAACAGACTTCGGGTAAGACCAAGTCATACTAATTGCTAATGTAACTCCACTCTATTTCCACTCTAAGCCGCGGTCCTACTCGGGTTTCTTGCCAATACTTGACCAGCACTTTGAGCTTGGTGGCTGCTGAAGCGCTGCAACTCCTCGGGCTTGATAGAGACACGCCCCCCAAATCCGACCTTGCGTGCCGCCCGTCTGAGGAAGCCAACCCGATTGGAGTACAGAGATTCGTGGATGGAAGCAGCACGAGATTGAGTACGAGTGATAGGAACGCCGTCGCCCACACGGGCTGCGGCCTTGGCGGCAGCAGCTTGACGGCGTTGACGGAGGTACTTGATGACAGTAGCCTTCATGGCAAACTTGATCCAGTCGAGAGGAATGAACCAGATGATGTTCTACACATCAAACGTTAGCTTACAGTAGTAAAATAGGAAATAAAACAGCGTACCCAGACCCAAACGATACCAATCCAGCCTCCGGAAATACTGTGAATGTTGGTGAAACCCCAGTCACCGTACGCGGCAATGATCGAAGAAATCAATTGAGCAACACAGAAGGCACCCATGAGAGCAAACGAAGGTCGCTCCATGAAGAAAAATCCATGTGAACGTGTGACGAAGATAAGGGCCTGGGAGATGATAGCGACTTGAAGGTAAACGACCATGTGAAGGGAACGATCGTTGGCCTGGACAGGAATGGTCTCGAGACTGACACCGAACTTGTCCTGGAAGAAGGTGGTCTCCAAGATGACGACCACGAGAATGATCCTGTGCACAAGTCAATATAAGTCGCTACAATGGAAGTGAAGACGTACGTGGAAACAGTGAGGTAGATACCATAAGCGACAGCAAAGGCAAAGATCTCTGCCAGATCCCAACTATCCGGTGTGTTGGACGGCAGTACACGATCGACGGACAAGGTCATGATGGTACCATCGTTGAGCAGGGCAATGATCAGAATCATGAAGGGAGGGAAGTCAAATTGGTAGGCAAAGGCAAGGATGGCGAAGCAGACGACGATACGGATGGTAACAGCACAAGCGTAGATTGAGTAGTTCCTCATACGCTGGAAGATGATACGAGAACCGCGAATGGCATGCACGATGGTAGAGAGACCAGGCTCAGTGAGCACAATATCTGCAGCACCACGAGCAGCATCGGTAGCACCCTCGACGGCAATGCCGACATTGGCACGAGATAAGGCAGGAGCGTCGTTAGCACCGTCACCAGTCATGGCACAAAGGTGTCCAAGACCCTGGAGACGTTTGACGATCTCATACTTGTGTTCGGGGAACACGCCAGCGAAACCATCGGCATCTAAAATCATCTCATCCAATGAGCCATGCTTTCCACCTGGAGCAGGTCCATCCTTCAAGACCTTGGCGGGGTACATGTGGTCACCGAGACCAAGACGACGGCCAGTTTCTTTCGCAATGGCGAGCTGATCACCGGTCACCATCTTGACTTTAACGCCGAGAGCAATGGCATCGTCGATGGTCTGCTTGGTATCGTCACGAGGGGGATCGAAGATGGCGAGCAATCCAATGAGCTCGAAGCCATTGCCCTCAGCCTCAGGATCATCACCGTCAAGCTCCTCGTAGGCAACAGCCAACGCACGAAGTCCACGGGTAGCGTATTCCTCAACGTCGGCTTCAAGCTTGTTCTCAAGCTCCTCGGTCTTGTTACGGGTGCAAAGCTCGATGATGATACCAGTCATACCCTTGGTAACACGCTTGAGCTTGCCAGTCGCCTCCTCGCGGTAGGTGATCTCGGTACGTTTGTCGACTGGGTTGAAAGGCTTGAAATCGAGAAGCTTAATGCCGGCGCGGGCCCTGGCTACGTCGCCTAGTGCCTGAACAACGGACGCGTCGATCGCATCCTGATTCTCGGTACGGGAAGCATAGGCAGCGAGGAGGATGACATCGTCCGCGGAGAAGGGGCCGTAGGTACGGATGGTGTTCCTATCGATAGTTAGCTTGTTGGTAGTAAGAGTACCGGTCTTGTCGGAACAGAGGATGGTGACACCAGCCAACTCTTCGATAGCTGTGATACGAGTGACGATAGCCTTATGTTTGGCGAGCTGCTGAGCACCGACGGCGAGGGTGACGGACAACACAGTGGGCATGGCAATGGGGATACCACCGATCAAGAGGACAAGGATGTTGTCGAGACCACGACGGTAGCTGTAATGGAAGGCGGGATACAAAATGACGATTTCGAGGACGACGAAAAGACCAATGGACACCAAACAGAAGGAACCAATTTGAGCCAAGATCTTCTGTAAGTGACCGGTGGTATCGTCATCTTGACCAACAAGCGAGGCCGCACGACCGAAGAAAGTGTTGGCACCAGTGGAGATGACAACACCCTCGGCTTCACCCTGTTTGCAAGTGGAACCACTGAAACGGAAGGTTAATTTCGGCCCCGGAAAGTGCCAAACCGGAAGAACAACTCACGAGAAACATTGATCTCCCGCCTTCTTGGCCTGAGGAAGCGATTCACCAGTGAGGGCGGCTTGGTCAATAGAGACGTTGATGGCCTCAGTGAGACGAGAGTCGGCGGGGACAATGTCACCAATCTTGAAGGAAATCATGTCACCAGGAACCAATTCTGAGGACTCTATCTCGGACCATTGTCCATTGCGCTTAACTTTGGCCTTGGGTGCGAGAGAGTCCATCAGAGCCTTGACAGCATTTCCAGCGTTACGCTCTTCGTAGAAACCGATGAGGGAGTTGACGAAGAGCAGGAGAACGATACCGACAAAATCGGGCCAGTCTGGGGGTCTGCCTCCACCATTGGACAGGACGATAGCGACAAGAGCAGCACCCTCCATGACCCAGGAAAGAGGATTCCACATGAAACCCAAGAACTACAAAGGAATACTTAGCAGAGGTAACAATACCACAGAAATAGTATTCACCTGTAGGAAAGGATTCTGTTCTTCGGCCTCCAGCTTGTTGGGTCCGAACAGTTCAAGACGGCGCTTTGCCTCGTCCTGTGAGAGACCTTCCTCGTCGCATTGAAGCAACTTGAAGACGTCGTCAATGACAATGGTCTCTAGATCCACTTTTTCTTTGTCGTAAAGATCCTCAGCACGAAGTTGTATCTAGATGAGAGTGAGACGCGAAGCTCAGGTCAAAAAGTGTTGTAAACGCACAGTTGACATGTCTACATTAGCATCTGAAGAATCAAGCGTAAAAGAAAGTCAGGAATAACGGCGAGTATCAGGATAAACAATCCACGTACGGGTAGGAGCTTCATTGTCATGTTCAAAGTCCTTGTATTCCCTCTTCTTTTTTTCCGGCTCAGTGTTGGCGGTTGGAGTAGGGTTCTCGCCCTGTGGGCCGGGTTCCTTTTCAACGTTGGATGCCATAGTCTAGAAGGAGGCTTTCGCCTAGGATGATGAAGAGGTCACGAAAAGGGAGAAGCCCTCAAAGGACACTACGCTGTTGAGGAGAACAACACAGAAAGTGGTGGTGAGAGAAGGAAATGTAGTCGGATTCCGGGGCGAGTTATGTGCCCTTTTACCTGGTAACAGTGCCAAACAAAGAAAGTCCGCGAAAGCGTAAACCCGCTCTTCAAATTGTGCTCCATCCCAAGCCCGGACTATACACACCTTCTCTCCGCTCTACAGCCGTGGAGTTTACAGATGAGAAGGCCCAGGGTGATTCTACTCACAGCCTGTTTCAATGAAGATGTCGGAAAACCCAATACATGTTCTCTTCCTGTTCGTTCCGGCAATGCGGGAGTTACAAAAATAACTTCCGGTTGCAAAGTCCAATCAGGACTTTGGCATTCAATGCGGCCTTTTCCTTCCTCCCACAGTGGACCCACACATACATGTTTTCAGAGCATTCAGATGTCCAGAAGGTGTCCCTCGCTCTGCTGATCTAAAGACCTGAAGACTACTGAGGCAACGCGCAATACGCGCGCTCAAGTGCCTAAATTTGGCTTGTATAGACGCTCTCCGAATCCTTCGGCGATACGAGGACTTCGCGTGCACGAAGTTGGTTACCCGTCGTCAGGATGAATTTAGGCCCACAAATTCATTATTACATATAGCGACACTCCACAATCGCGTTCATAAAGACAAAATGATTCAAGAATAGCGAAAACACAGCAAGGCCAAGAAATAGAGTAAGCGATACCATAAAGTCCCTCAGTCCTCATGATTACTCCCTAGGGCTCTTCGGACTCCTCAACCCTGCACCTTCCTCGCCCCTGAACACCGAAATCCTCCGACCACCTCTTTGTAATGCCTCAAACACACTCTTCCTTCGTCCCACCAAATCAACCTGTGTCGGCGTACTCGCATACTCATACCCGTCTTCGCCCTCCATCACAATCTTCATCGTCTTGGGATCGATTCTAAACTTCTTACTCTTCAACATCTTCTTCATCTCATCCTCATCTGCTGAGCCACCACCTAGACCAGACAAGAGCTGTCCCATGCCTGTTTGTCCACCAATGGAGACGGCCGAAGCGATGGTACCGGGTTCATGACGTAGGCGGAGATTGCGGCGTTCGTGACGGTGGACAATATGTACGCAGCAGGCGACGATGGAGACGGTTATGAGGCCCGCAGCAAGGAGGTGAACTGCGACAGAACTGTATGGATAGAAAGAGTCAGCACTTTGTAAAGCGGATGTTGGAGTTGATGCTACCTCAAAAACAGCCTCTTGACTGTCGTCTTGATGCCCACCGTAATGCTCTCCTGCGCAGGTACAAAGTAGATGTCCCTAGCAAGTAGAGACAGGTATATAGTCTGCAAGTCACGTCCTTCAGCACAGTCAAGTAGCAAAATCAGAGTAATACTCACATATACGCCCGTACTCAAACCAACAAATCGATCCGCCGCGAAACTCCCCTCGATACCCTCAGGACTCTCTACAGCTCGTTGGAAGATCGCTGCGGGCATGGTCAACTGAATAGCTTGCTTCCTGCTATTGATGGTCCTAAAATCTCATGTCAGAGAGGCATCGTACAGGAGTAGAGAAAACATACGAGTCACTGTCGGTGACGTTTGCAGGGAAATCAATCCCATTATACGCTCGACTTTGGAGCGTGTCCAGACTCGCCGCTTGAGACGAAAAGTTGCTAAGAGGACCCTGCTCGACAACCTTTGTAACATTCCCACTTCCCAAATCAATAGTGACCGCGACATCGAAGAGTTGGAATCTGGGGGTACAAATCGTCGCAGAAGATCGGGCACTGGGTTGGTACCTAGAAACACAACCTCTTAAGCCAATGTTCGTGAGATACAACAAAGAATACGCACGTAAAGAACCAAAATACCACTGGTCTGAACTGCGGTTCTACATTCGCAAATTCGCCAGAAGTGCAATTTGCCGCAGTAGCACCAAAGAGATTTGGGCCTGTCCTCGAAACAGTCCAGTTCAAACCGCATCCGTCTCTTTCAACACTGTTGTTCCACTCTCCGTTTCCGCCAACCTGCACCATGGTCGGTTCGACAGGTTGACAGCCGGGGTCGGTCTTGATTGCAGTAGCGTTGACAAATATGGATGTTCCATTACGAGTCACATCGGGCATCTATGCGGCAGCAGTTAGATAGGAATGGAGGCAAAAAGCATAAGACCCACATCAAACTGCATGATTGTGTACAACCCATTAGTGAATGCGGGCTGCGGAAGATTAAACAAGGCTGTAGCGCCTGCAAAGCCTGCACTGGACAAGAACGCTATTCAAGGTGTTGAGGTGAGTGTACAGCGGATCATGAGAACGAGTCCATACCAGTCAGGTCACTGAATGCAGCATTTTGATTCAAGCCCAGGATGGTCTTAGTGTTTACTGTTGCATCTACAACAATGACGGATCAGGAATCTGTCAAAGACGGGACCTATTCTGCTCACCTGGTAAACTCCACCAAGTGTCCCTGACGTTCAGTAAAGCAGCCGAGAGGGGTTGGAAAGAAAGACTGGTGAGCAGCATCAAAGATGCCAAAAAGACTGTGAAATGCCGATTGGATAATGCATGAATCCAGACGACAAAATTACTAGAAGCACGACTGAGATCGGGAATGTATAATGTTAGAAAGTCAAACATACTTGGTTCGGGTATAGTCTAACAACAAGCTTCGATGAGGCGGGGAATCTCCATGAACCAAATCGACATATGGCTGGAATGGACTTCATTAGCACAACACTAGAAGGCATTCGACGTGTCAAACCAAACTCGCCTGCATCTTCTTGATTTCGATGTCGGTCCAGGTCCACATGGCCACAATCTAATAATACCAAGTTAGCGACCCACGAGTTGAAATGTTCCTTTGGGGACCTACAAACATCGCCACTATTACGGGCGGCAGTGTCTGAAGACATCAATTAGTCGGTGAAGCCGGTGGTGATGGACAAGGTAAGAGCGCACATAAACGTAATGCCAGACACTTGCTTGGTTATTCGTTGGGTCTCCTCTGACAGCGAAACCTGGAACATAAGCGTGAGCTTCGATCAAATAGCTGCGATGCATGCTGAACACACCGTTGTTTTTGTTACTGAAATGGAGTGCGACCTCCAATCCAATCGCGAGAAGGATAAGTATGACGACAAAGGTAAGCCAAAACCAAGGTCTGAGAGGCAGGGGTATCCATGGTTTTCCCGCTCGGTCATCTAAATGAGGCATTGATCTGTATCGAACGCTCAACATGAAGATGAGAACGTACCTTTACCCTTTGGTGCATCCCAACTCTTCCTCTTGTCCTCACTTGGATAATTGGCAAATTGAACGTGAGCATCTGAATGCGAGTCGAGCAAGCGTTGGTTGGGTGTCCCAGGCGGGGAGTCCGGTGGTTGCTGCGATAATGTCAGTGAAATGAAGCGAGTCGACGGATATGGGAGTCTCTGCTTACCGGGGGATACTGAGGGGTCGTAGGGGTCGTTGGCATTGCAGCGCCCCTGGGAAGAGACTGAGCGACTGAGGTGGTCTTGTTTTCGAGTGCACCGTTCTCGTCTGCCACGGTTGTCATCTCAGAGTTGTAGGAATGGCCAGCCCGCTGCTGCGCGGGATGAGTGGGCGAGGAAGACATGCGGGATGGGCGTTTGGTCGTGAAGGGTTCGTGAAAAGATGGCCGCCAATGCCGTACAAGAAGACTTGTTGATGAGAGATGGAATCTCGGTTGGGGGACCTGGCAGGGCAGATATTGAGGATTTAAGAGATTTTTGACAACAAAGGAGATGAGATATGGGCTATCAGATGCTTGATGCGCTCGGCACCGTCCTTGAAGACGTGGGGACCACGATGCGAAAAAGACAGCATGAGGCGCCGTTTGAGGTTTTATAAGAACAAAGAAAGCAAGGAACGTGTCCCAAGACACCGCCCGCAATATTAGCGCTGGCTACCGGGCATAGCCACAACGGCTTCCTCGGTTGGTAAACAAGAGATTGAGTGAGACATGACTGTGAAGCACACAGCCATCTACTGTCGAGCTCCCAGCTTTTTTGAAGGAAGAGTCGAAACGGGAGGGACGATTTGAAGTTTGAACGAGGCTCTCATGTTTCTCGCGCAATATAGACGCGACTCTTTTCGCCATGACCACCATCGTCTTTCTTCGAGCAAACCTCCAGCGAAATCCACAAACTCGACTCGACCCAAAACAAGTGCGATCTCCGAGGAGAATTGAATGGTAATATTATTGGTGAGTCCTACAGCCTCCTACATACAGCGTGTAGCCGAAACTCAAAAATCGCTAGACCAGCAGCAACCTATTAACCCGACTTGACATCGTCACACTTCAGCTCCGTTGCTCTCGAACCTTCTGGGTGTGGAGTCTTAACGCGTAACCTGCATCCCCTATCAGCCCGTCACCCACTACTGTATTCATGATACCCCATTTCAAATGTGTCTCCAGTGCGTGTTCAACGGGCCGTGCACCACACTCTGCAGCAACCAATTTCCTTCGTTTCCATCTGAACAGGCCTTGTATTCCTGCATAAAGGAACGAAAATGCTGCGACGGTAAATCTCAAGAGCGTTGAAAACGGAGAGGCTCTGATTACACGACATGGTTTCAGACGAGGTAGTCAAACTTACTAGATTGTTTGCAAAAGGCACTGAGCACTCAATAGAACCTTTTCTCGGCTTTTGTCAAACTTGGACAAGTTTCATACTCGAAAAAGAACACATTTGACTCCATTCTATCGATCAAGGAAACGGTACACTGCAATTGAACTTGCGACCCGTTGGTGAGCTCAACTTAAACGTTTTACAGGCTTATCTTCCTGACTAGACATTTCTCCCTTCCCTTTAAGGCGCATTTCCCGAAAAAACGATCACGTCTCAAGAGTATGACACAGCCGAAAACAAAGCCCTATATCAATCATCCCCGCGACTTTCTCTCGCATCTCTGTTTTTTCACAGTAGAATAACATTGAGGCGCGGACGTCTGAATAGCTAGTGTAGACGGCCACCGGCGTTTCCGCATATCAAGACGAGATGTTAGTCCTTTGTCGCTGAATACGTGCGCACTTTCACCTGTTCCTCTTCGGGAGTACTCACCTTATGGCTCACAGCTACCTAACCTGACGTATGCAATAGTATCCAATCTGTTATAAACGAATATCATGATGGCTTAAGGGATGAAATTGTAGGTACGATGAAAGTGTCAGAGATGGGAAGGTTAGCTGGGCTTCGCTTTGGTATGAATAGTCTCTGGGATCCATTAACCCGCAAATTATCCACGCCCTTGATGTATCCATCCTCTTCATCGTTCCTTATCAATCTTCCCGTTTGTAACCGAATCTCGTTCAGAAACTGATTCTACCTAATTGGAAATAGGTACTACCATACTACCATTTAAAGTTGGTGAAAGCAGGAGCATACTAGTCAAAGATGCGCCCAGATTTCTCCAAAGCCACTTCCGATATCCCGATGGGTGCTCAGCTGTGCCGCTATAACACAATTGAACGTAAATGCGAGGATATACGCAGGTGCGAGTGTAGTCTTGGGAAGAGGTCATGCGGGGGAATCTCGGATAAATTATTGGCCGTTTCCTCAACGCCACTTCAACCAACCATACCTCAAAATCTAGTGCCACAGTCATTCATGAATTTTGTTTCAACAAACTCTGAGGCTCAATAAATATATGTCAGAGCCCTGTGCGTCCGTACATACTGGCTGTGGAGCTTTACCTGCAGGTACCTTTGGCTTTCTTTTCTTGTCCCCATCTGTTGGCTGAATTCACTCCTCTCCAATCTGTAGATCCAGCAATATCACTTGACCGACCTCATGGCCATGTCACTTGTTCATCCCTTCTGAGAAAACCTTGAGTATTATACAAGCGTAACTCACGTGCGGGAAAACCTCGGAGAAACTCATCTGAAGCCTTTTTAAACCTACATTTGCCCTTCTCCTGCCCCACAACCATTTCTTCTTTACCTTACACTTGTAACATGGCTGCCTGGACACCCCGACCACCAAAGGCGAAGTATGGAGGCGACAATGACAGGTCCTTCAACTGGGACTCGCCCAACAATCTTCCGCCGCGCTTCGTTGACCTGAAGAAGCAGCTGTGGAAGGACGAGCTCGTCGAGTCCTGGAACCAGGTTCTGGCGGCTCTTCACGAGAAGACGGAGCATGTCGCTAAACTTGGTGCAGATGTCAGTCGCGTTCTCTTGCAACCTCTGCTTGCTCGTCGTTGTTGATCACTACATATCTAGGTCATACCTCGTGTCACTCATGCTGAGCTCGTACAAGGACTATCGCCAGAGAACTTGCAGAAGCTCGAGGATACTGGAGTTATTATCGTCACCGACTCGTTCACCGAGAAGGTTTGTTTTTCATCAACCGAGGTTCGAGGAACGCAAGGATACTAACAATTGTCGATGCAGCAAGCTCTGGACTGGAAACAGTCTGTCAGAGATTATGCCGCTATCAACAAGGAGCATCTCAAAGGCAAGTGTACGAAGCTTTCTTCGCCTGGAAAAATCTGACTTCTTGATAAATTAGGGTTTCCTGCTCACAACATCCAAATCTTTGAGTTGTACAACTCCCCTGCTCAGATCGAGGCGCGCACCCATCCGAACATGATCTCTACCCATAAGGCTCTTCTTTCCTTATTATACAACTCAATCCCCAAGAAATATGATGTCGACCTCCGTTACCCGCTTTCCTACTTCGACCGCCTTCGCATTCGACTTCCCGGGGATACGACGTTCAAACTTGGACCTCACGTTGACGGCGGGTCTGTTGAACGTTGGGAGGACCCTGGCTATCGCGCTGTGTACCAGAAGATTCTCAGTGGTGGCAGTAGCTGGAAAGATTATGATCCATTTGATGTCAGTCAGAGAGCTGACGCGAAGCAGGATCTGTATCACGCTGCGTAAGCTCTACTTTGTATTCCCTTTCACAGCAATGACAGAAAGCTTGGACAGAAACACTTGTTCGATCTTCCGACCATGGCAAGGCTGGACTTCTCTCTCAAACACTGGTCCAAACGGAGGTACTCTGCGTGTTGTTCCTATCTTTAAAGAGATGTCTGCGTATATGATGCTTCGTCCGTTCTTCCGCCTCAAAGAAGGTGCTCCCCCCAAGTCTTTGAAGAGCGAAGATTGGGAGGTGGACTTGGAGACCAGCGCCTTCCCTGGGTGTATGACTGGTGACAAGCAGAAATTCACGAATGACACTCACCCGCATTTGAGGTTGGATGAGACCTTGGTGGCAATACCAAAGGTACGACCAGGCGATCAAGTCTACTGTGAGTGCCGCTATCATCACCCATAAATGCATCCCCTAACATCGATTTTGTCAGGGTTCTGCGACATCCTTCATGCGGTAGAGTTCGAACATCAGGGTGCCGAAGACTCATCGGTGTTCTACATACCGGCAGTACCTCTAACTGTTTTGAAGTATGTCGCTATTTTTCCACCATGTCTCGAAGCTGAGTTCTCTCGAAAGTGCAACGTACCTTCGTGATCAGCGCGAAACCTTCAATGCCGGACTTCCCGCGCCGTGAGTTCTCACCGTCAGTGTCCCTACTTTAGTATTCACTGTCACCTGTTTACAGAGATTTTCCGTCTGGCGAGGGTGAATCGAAGTTCACCGGTCGTATTACTGAGAAAGACATCCCTCATTTTGAGGGTCGGCAAGCAATCGGCTTCGAGCGTTTTCATCCCGGAGATGACGCAAGCGAAGAAGAGATTGAGTTTTTTACTGCAGTGAACAAAGCGCTCGGCCTTTAGAGCTTTAGCGCTTTAGCCTTTGATGATGATCGATGTTGACCTCATCGATCACGGCCTTCGATTTGCTTTGTCCGTCGCAAAACGTTCATGTATACTAACTGCACCATTTCTCGATGTTTGTTCTGCCAGTATGTTTTGTTGCGATCATGTAACGTCATCTAAACAGATATATATCTTCTTCAAAAACACTTAGCGCTTTAGAAGCATGAAATAGGCTTGGATGATGTCACCCTGTACCCTGCAGCTCAAATCTCCCGCAAAGAAGAGACTCAAAGCGAAGAAAAGGTGTTTATAAGGCGATGGTCATATGCAGTCTTTGTGTCGCTCCACAGACCTTGTGGCTAGCTGGAGAAGAGAAGTTGATTATACTGCATGACCACAACTAAGGCGATACTGTAGGATCGCTGAAGTTGTCAGACAAGGCATACGGCCGGGCTAGTAAAATGGGGGCTTTATAAAACGGATCTCTGCAACTATCGCATAGGCTGATGGAAATTACTCGCTCTTCTAGGACTGTGTGATTTGATTATCGCTCTACTGAGACGGACCACAAAGGCTTGGGATCCTTGCCATAGGTTTTGGTGAGGGACCTTTCTAATAAGAAGAGAATACTCGGCGAACGCAGTGCCGCGACTCGGAGCAAAATCGGTCCCTGCACCTTGCCGGCTTCTCTGTTGGCAGTGCCTTCTCCAACACCCTGACGTCGACCAGATTGCCCTATCGCATACTCGCTTTCCTGCCATGAACATTCATTAATTGACACCAGGTACATGCTCTAACTATTCGTGAAAGGAGAAGTTTCCACTTGGGCCCTTCTATTCATTCCCAAAGCTCGAACTTGAATGATTCGAGCTTGGGTCTATTTCTGCTGGATGAACGAGTGTGGCAAGGATGCGGCATGCGAAGTGAGTAAATGGACGTTCTTCGTAAATATGTAGACTGATCTTCTTGATAGAAGAGTTCCACACTAGGCCCAGCTCCCTTCTGTCCTTCGATTCCTTAATTAACACTTTCTCGGAAATTTTATGTTACCGCATCTACCCAGACCCGTATCATATGGCATTCACCTTGTCATGGAGGGCGGAGCCTTGGACTGTCCTATAGGATATCGCTCAATTAGCAGCCATTCTACCTGCCAGCAAGTTGATTGTCCGGAATTCGAATCCCATCAAACGAAATTCACCGGTCGGTTTCTTTTCTCATTCTGTTCGGCCCTGGACGCGCATGTCCAATTACTCATAATTACTTCAGGCAAATACTATATTGGTACTTGGTTCATGTGCTCGACGTCCTTTTTCTTCTTCGGTTCACTAAGGAACACTGAACTTAGAAACGCTACATGTCTATCTTAAGCTCGCACCCCAATATCACATTTTCCCCGCATTTTTGACGCGTTAGTTCTGTCAAACATATTGGGATCCAGATTCGTGCTTGGAATTTGGACAGCAGCAATTCATTGCCACGAGTCACACGACATCCAGGGTTGGAGAAGATCAATCATCAGTCACTTTGCCATTAACATTCACCTTGTCTCCGCACGACGCTCTATCGCTATTCGGATTCGATCGAGGAACCCCAAGGAACTCGACCTTTTCTAGCCATCCTGCCTGTCTTCAGATTGTCTTCCCGGTCCGCCTGACCTGCTATTCGTATCACGTCGAGAAGTCAAGATTTTGGATGCCATGATATCGTGATTGCCATCTTCTATTCAAGGCCGTCGTATAAAAGACTGTCGTTTCGACCTCTTTTTCCTCACAATCTACGCCATCATGGCTCTGAATATCTCTCCTCTCGAGGGTTTTGCTCTCGCCGCTGATGCTGTCTATCTGAAAAGTCGTCCCCTACCCACAGCTCCCGATGGCAAATACGATCCGCCATCTCAAGAGCCAGGGAAGAAACAAGAACGTTCTGCTTTGGGCGGTGTTTTGAAACGGGTATGTTCGTCGCAGCTCAAGTGTCTTGGGAGATGCGTTAATGACTATTGATAGCTTGATGCCCGGGCCAAGAAGGGTGTAGTAGTCCCCGACCCCAAGGTCGTCGCAGGTTTTATCGACGGTGTTGTGAACTCTGACGCTTCCAACGATCGTTTGGGTGCTGTGAGTACTATTTCCGCTCTAAGTTACATTGACACTAATAACTTGACTAGTTCGCAGCTGGCCTTACACTTCTATCACAACTACCGCCCGACTCGGATGTTGCTAAGAAATTGTCGGACAACGCTATCGGGATGTTGTATAACACCCTTCCTCATGTCGGTTTATCTGCTCTTCCTTGCTCTTCGTGCCATCTAACCCAATGACAGCCCATCGAGACCTTGCTGGACGGAGAATACAAATTCCGACAAGCGGATGCTGAGAAGAAATTTGCTGCTCAACAATCCCAAGTTCCACTGGATCCATACAACAGCTTTCGACAAGCCGATGGAGGGAATAATAACCTCCAGATTCCTGACTACGGTCGTGCTGGTACTCCATATGCACGAAGCGTACAGAACAAGTGGTGTGTAGCACAGTCAGAACTACCTGATCCCGGTTTAGTGTTCGATACGTTGTTGAGAAGAAAGAAGGTCAGTGAAACTTCTGAACCGCTGTTGAAGGCGCTAACGCATGGGTTATCGTAGCCTGTTGAGCACCCAAATGGCAGCGCGTCTTTCACATTCGCATTTGCCTCCCTCGTTACACATTCGCTTTTCCGATCGCGTCCTGGTAACTGGAATATCAATGATACATCTTCGTACCTTGATCTTACCCCCTTGTATGGCATTAGTAAGTGTATTTCGAGACATAGGTTTCTGTGCTGACGTACGTTGATAGGCCAAGAGACTCAAGATCTAGTTCGTAACAAAGAGCTTGGTCGCGGTCTTCTCTACCCAGATACTTTCTCAGAGGAACGTTTGCTCTTCCTCCCTCCTTGCGCATCGGCGCTCCTAGTCATCTTATCAAGGAACCACAATGTATGTCGCTGACCGTCTTTCATTCCAGATTGGCGATGTTGAATCTCAGTATTTATAGTTCATTGCAGAGAAGCTGCTCAGAATAAACGAACGTGGCCGATGGACTGACCCTCCACCAGAAGACCCCGCGAAGAGGGCTCAACAAGACGAGGAAATCTTCCAAACCGCGCGTCTAGTCAAGTGAGATCAACATCTTCATCCCTGTTTTGCTCTTGATGTTTAATAAATCTCATAGTGGCGGTCACTTCATGTCTCTCATCATGGGTGATTATGTTTCTGGTTTCCTGGGTCTCTCCGAGGGCAATGCTTGGAATATGAACGCCTTTGATGTAAGACGGAACTTACTGACGATTTACTAAGACACTGACTATTTGAAAAGCCCATCACCACCGACAAGGGAATTGAAGTCAACCGAGGAGAAGGAAATCACTGCAGCGTGGAGTTCAACATTCTCTACAGGGTAAGGACCCGATTCCATCTTCACCGGTCTTAAAGGCAATTAACTCACCAATCCACCGTAGTGGCATGCTACAACATCGGAGGCCGATGCCAAGTGGATTGACGACTTCTTCCGAGAACAGTTCCCGGAAATAAAACAACCGATCGACATTACCGTTCCAGAATTTGGCAAGAAATTCTTAGGGATCCTCCAAAATATCGAGAAGGATCCCAAAAAGCGCACGTTCGGAGGGTATGTGGGCATGTACTTATTCGAACCCAGGCTAAGTCGAAGTCCTTTGCAGAATGACCCGTGACTCTGAAGGTCGCTTCCCTGACGACCAGCTTGCTAATATTCTTCAAACGGCTACCGAAAACCAGGCCTGCTCTTTCGGTGCCCACGGAACACCAGACGCCCTCAAATGTATCGAGATCATGGGCATTATGCAAGCTCGTCAATGGGGACTCTGCACAATGAATGAGTTTAGGAAGTTCTTGAAACTCAAGCGTAGGTCTTCATTCCCCGTTTACACATAAGCCGGAGCACTAAAGATCCCGTAGCATTTGAGTCTTTCGATGAGTGGAACCCAGATCCAGCAGTAGCTGGTCCTGCCCGAGACTGTACAAGCACATTGATAATCTAGAGCTCTACGTGCGTCCCGTGCTTTGCTACTGTCTCATGCGTTACTTACAGCCCTGTTTAGACTGGACTTCAGTGCGAGTCGATCATGCCCCTTTCTGGCGGTCTTAGGTTCGCTTGCGGATATACCGTTCGTACTCGGACAACATATACATTACCACCATACTGATATCTATCTCACAGACTACCCGTGCCGTATTGAGTGATGCTATTGCATTAATTCGTGGTGACCGATACTACACTACCGCATTCACCCCCGCCAACCTCACGACATGGGGATATCAGGACTGCCTCCGAGACCCAAACAATGGTGGATTTGGAGGAGAGAGTACGTTCAATCGCACATGCATTGTAATGCCACTGAGCATTGTTTTTCCCTACAGTGCCCAAGCTTCTTTCTCGTCACCTCTCCCGATACTATCCATATAATTCCGTGTACACCTGCTTCCCCTTCTTCACCCCTGGGAAGATGAAAAACTCTCTAACAACGCTCGGAATGGCCGATAAATACACCTTTGAACGTCCTAAACCTGGCCCTGTGGTTAAGGTACTCAACACGATGACAGCGATCAAGAATGTGTTCAACAAACCACTCGAGTTCCCTGTTGTTTACGACATGAAGGGCCTCGGTGGCGGATATGGTTTCATGCTAACGTTCGACGAGGCGAAGAAGTATGTCTATCCTCTTCTTTGCCTGATAGCAACTGACATTTCCTCTCAATAGGCACGATGCTGACCGTAATCTTGCAAGTCATTCAACTTGTTCAGTTAGTTCTCTTAACTCATTCATCACAAAAACTAGGCTCTCCATGCACTTTTCCCGACCAAAGACTCGCTTAACGAGTATCGCAAGTGGTACCGTGACCAAGTCAGCCTCAGAATCAATCAACGCTCCTTTAAGTTTGACGGTGTTCCTGGTAAATGGATTGATGTCGTCAACGACGTGATAAATAGTACTAGCATTGCCTGGGCTTCTGAAAGACTGGTAAGGAACAAAAGACTTATAACGCTGTACCATGGCTGACTGTGGGCTCAAGTGTGGCTTGGATATGAAGACAAAGGAGAACCCTTCAGGGATGTATACAGAAGCGGAGATCTACGAGATGTTCACGACTATGGTACGTATCCCCTCCGCAAGGTCAACCAAGTTCATTTCTCACAACCAATCCAGTTCACTCTTATCTTCCTGGCGATTGGTGACAACGAGCACGGCTTCTCCCTCCGTAAACAGGTATTGCAAGCGGGTGGTGTTACTCAAGCCATGATCGCGAAGAATGTCTTCGACTGCGCGCCTAAGGCTGCTGGTGCCTCTGTCAGTACAATACCTCGTTCACAAACTATTATTCTGACTATTTCCTGGTAGAATGTTCTCCTTGGTGCTATATCGACTGTGGCCTCAACAGTGCATTCTGTGATCGACAATAAGCCTTGCTATCCCTTCCTTCGTCGTCTCGCTGAGACAGGACGACCGATTAACGAAATTGTCGCCATGGTTGTAGGATTAGCTGTCGGAAGCAGTGTCAATTACGCTCAAGGTAATAGTAATACACTTACTGTGTCGTAGCCACACTGATCCGCGTCTCACAGCTGCTGTTCATGTGGTTGACTTCTACATGGATAAGGAACGGGACAATGAACGCGCCGAAATCATCAAGCTTGCCCAATCCAAGGATTCTGAAGGCAAAGGCTGGGATACGCTTGTTGGCTATGTCCGAGAGGCGATGCGTACGTTTTTATGTAACCGCAGTCATTTCCCCTACAGCTCACTCTACACTTCATGGAAATCAGGTTTCAATCCCCAAGTCACTGGTCTCTACCGCGATGTTCTCGTTGACACCGTGATTGACCAAGGCGAAGGCTTCGATAAAGTCGAACTCAAGAAGGGTGACAGAGTTTTCGGAAGCTTAAAGAACGCACATCTCAATGTGATTGTCAACCAATCTCTGCACGTCATTCATGATACTCAACTTCAATTCAATTTAGCCGCAAGACTTCCCGGAGCCTTTGAAGATTAATCCCAACCGCCCAGCCTCCGACTACTCCTACAATGGAAGTGGCTTCCATAAATGCCCCGGTGTCGGCTATGCGGAGCAGACCATTGCCGAAATCGTTAAGGTGGTGTTCTCCCTTCCAAATATCCGTAGAGCACCCGGGAACGATGGAAGACTGGCTGGTTTCGAAGAAATCCAAAATGAGACCAAGACGAAGGTATACTTGACCTCTGACGGAGGTACTTCCCCTTGGCCCGGTAGCATGTATCTAGTGGTGAGTATCAAACCATCCGGATATTCGACAACAGATGACTAAACTCCTTTGCAGTACGACGCTTAAGCTTGTTATCCCGCACCTTGTCAATCAATCATCTGCAGTCAGTTTTTCATATCTTTGTACAAAGTAGTCAACCCATTGTGAATCAAATTACAAGTTACATCCCTGCACCCTCCACCTGTGTATTGAAGTGAACTCCAGGGCTAGTAGTCAAACGGAAGAGGAAGAGAACCAGAAGGCCCAGACAGAGCACTGAGGTAAAAGAGAAAGTCCAGCGTTTATGTTGTCAGTAGGTTGTTGTTCTGTGACATTAAATTCACATCGAAGATCGTAGTGAAATGATGACAGGGTGAGGTGAAGGTGATGCAGGGCTTGAAGAGTCATTATTGTGTTCGGGATCGCTCTGAGACGTCGGCAGAATCGTATTGACATGCAGAGGAATGATTTTGCTCCGATCCAGTCCCGCATGCGTGATTGAAAACAGGTACATAATGTAATGGGGCGGAAAATGTTAGGCGTAGTTCGGTAGATGGAATACATATTTGAACACCAGTGTAGTATCACCGTTACCGTCGTGCCTATCTTTCCACGAAGAGGTCGGAACTGTGGAGATGAATTTCTGACTACTGTTAGTCAGGCGGTTCGAGCGTAGATATCCACCAATAGAAGAGCTGTGTAAAAGCTGGTGGAATGAGACGGATGTTGCAATGGTTGACGGCAATTGGTTGACGGGACGTTGGTTGAAGTTCCAGGTTGACGAGAACGGACCCCGTGACCCTTGAGAGACTTTGCTATGTCTACTTAATGTCCTACACAAACTATCTAGTGTACAATGTCAAGCTACTGTACATCCTTTAATGAATAAGGTCTCTGGATCATCCCTGGCAGGTGCTAACGAGTGTGACCTGCTTCCCCGACTATAACGTCACCGCTCCCACTTTCTTCATCCTGTGTCTCCGTTCTTATGTTGAAATGAAGGGTCCGAGTCGTCGTCAAATCGGGGTTTGGTAGTAATGTTGCCCGAACACTCCGAAACAAGTATGAGTTCATGCTGTTCTCGATGGCAGCGTGCGGCGCAATCAGGATAAACCTGTAAACTATTGGGAGTTTACTGATGGCCATCGTAATAATGACAAGGATCGTGGTAAGGATGAAGATTCTAGACGTATACTGAGTTGGTGCGTTTGGAAACGATATCTAAAGGGTCACTTACAGAATGTACATCTGTCCATCCTGGAGAACAGTCTTAGAAAGTAGCGGAAGATGCTTTGCTCGCCAAAACGATGTCACCCTGGACGTTAAGCCCCCCTGGTCAGACGGCTCATTCTTGACGGAGCCTAATTGCGTGAGCCTGACCGAGATGGCTAGAAACACTGCGATGTGGTTCAAGAGCGGAATGATGAACATCAGCTCCGCAAGGACAACGTTCATGTTTGCAGTGCAATAGGGATTAGAAGGTCCAACACGGTATCCAGTTCCAGCGAATGGGATTAGTGTGGAGCAGCCCATTACGATGATTAAGGAGATAAGGAATCCGATGACAACGCGTCGACTGTCCATATAGACTGCTCTCAGTCGAAAAAATAGGAGAAGTGATTCCGATGTCACGAATGGAGGATATCCTATGAGGATTATCTTGCTGATTATGGCGCAAAATCGACCCAGGGGAACCGCTAAAGAGAGCATGAACACCACCTCGTGAGGAGTTCTGGATATCTACTGACTGAAAAACAATACGCCCCCGAACAGCCCAGCTAATGTATTGAGCCTTGATGAGCACGAGTTAGCCTAAAGCATATTCAAGTGTTATATGCACACACCTCGCCCAATAGTAGACAAGAGTCGGAAATCCAATCTTGCGTTTCAGTATCAGCCGATGCTCACTCCCTAGATTAGTGAGAATGTCCCATAGAAACATCTGATGAGGGAGTCAATGAGATTTCATGGAATAGAATACTAGAACTTTACGCTGAAGGTTCCGACGACAATGTAGGCGCCCAATATGTGCGGTGGATTTGCATCAGGCTGGGTGCTCATTACTGCAAACCAGCAAGCGTCACTTGAAACTTTTATGATGATGGGGCCGTTTATATAGCTTGCTAGCCCATTGAGTTCTTCTCACACGACCCGTAATCCGTGAAGTAACATATTCAGGAGTATAGATCCCCGATGTAGATCAAGTCAGAAGTTCCAACAGAGTTTGAGGGGTGTTGTGACAAGTACGACGCGTAGGGACATTTTTGTATCCATACCCGTCCAAAGAATGTTGAAGCCCTAGAGGGACAGGTAAAAACGCGTTGTAATGACAGGAACTATGACGGTTGCCACTACCACGGACCACGGCGGGTTATTCGGGAACGGGAAAGCCGCACTACTCGCTTTGCGGTGTGGACATGAAACTTATGTATAACGAACGAGTAAGAGATGTTTCGCCCATTCTTGAAACGGTGGCGAGGTGCCACGGTATGGCAAGTCCCAAAACTTCCGAGATTGGTGTCCAGGTCGAACGAATGCAATGAAAATAGGCGTGAGATTCCGAGAGGCCTCTGCAACGTCTTCTGTATTCCGAGGTGATCCTTGAGGTTGCAGTACAGCAGCAGCTTCTGGGCGTGCATCGTTTAATCTGGTCTGGCCTGGATCAACACTTGCATACCACGAGGATGAGGTGACATACCTTCGTGCACCATGCACCCTCCTGAGCCGACAACACTTCCCTTCTCTCGCAGACTATGGCCAAAACTCGCAAAAGAATGAGATGGAGAGGTAGAACGTTCTCGGGCAAGTTCTGGATTTATGAACTCGGAAATAACGTCATTTTTGGAAAAAACGAGGCAGGCCGGTATTTGCCAACACGAGTCGGAATTGATGATGAGGGCGTGTATCAACTGCTACACGCTGTGATCGTGCGTGTTTTGCACCAAGAAACGAGGATAAGGGAGAGAAAAACATTGACTCTTTAATACACGTTTACGCCGCATGTTCCTCAAAAGCAAAACTTTTAGCGACATGGACGTGTCACGAAAGCCGCCCATCCATTCTGCATGTCTTCCGTCACCTCCTCGACAACACCAAGTTCCGTAACGTATTATGGGGTTGGTTTCTTGGGAATATTCTCGATAGCCTCCTACTTCAGCGTTACAAAATTATGGGACCGATTCAGAAGAGACCGACAACGGAATACTCGCGCTTCTTCGAGTTCGGACCAACAGATCGACATGTTACGCGAAGCACTGGACCAGAAGGAAGTCGAAATAGTGGAGCTGCGGCGGGCTCTCGCAGCAGAGAAGGAAGTAGTGCGAAACAAGCAGCTGGCTTTGGATCGGGTTACGGAGGAAATGAGTCGCGTGAGGATGCAGTTCGAGAAACAGTTCGAGGAAGAACGAGAGCGTAGTACGCGGCTAACTGGAGCGCTGCATACCCACGCAAAAGAAGTATCGCTGGCAAGGGAGGAGTCACAGAGACTACGGGCGTTGAACGACCGACTACAGGCTACCGCGGACGCGACAATCCTGACAACCAAAGGAGAACGCTTAACCGAGGACGACGTCATCAAACTGGTACAATCCCTGAACGGAGAAATCTCCCAAACAGCGGGGCTGCTTGCAGACACGTTCCAGTCTGAATTCGAACAATCGGCAATTGAAAACGATACCGAATCAGATGAGGTCCGGGAGGCCAGGGAATATACGAAGGAGCTGCTGGGCGAGAGGATGACGGACATGTTGCGGGACGTCGACCACCGGGAGGAAGCGGTTCTCCTGCGATTCTCCCTTCAAGCTTCCATGCACGCGTACAGTGAATGGATCATCACATCCTGGGTTTATCGCGATAGGGATGAAGAGCAACTCATCCAAGAGATCTATGACCGTTTAAGGGAAAGAGGTGCGCTGTGTGGTTTCGTCTATGCCGCGTTCTGATGCACCTTCTTTAGAGGAACAACCAACTTCTGCTCAATGGCGTATCCTCACTCGAAAGTATATCCGCCAAGTGTTCCGACAAGCCCCACAAGCCGACCTCTCCGACTACTTCTTCGACGCATTCTCCAACATCCTCATCGCCGCGGGATTGCGAAACAGAGTATTCCCAGAGGAGTTGACAGACCAGTTGAAACAGCGGTTCAGCAGTCATGTCGCGGGTGTGATCAACATTGCTATCCAGCTCAATACAGCGATTGGCGATAGCGTCACGTCCTGCGAGCTCGTCCCAATTAACTGCGAGACCGGGATTCCCTTCGATGATACGTCCATGGAAAACACGTTCGTTGCGGAAACTTCGTCGGAACAGGAGCAGCCACGGGCAGACGAGAGCGTTCTCTGCACGACGGAAATGGGACTGTTGCACTCAGTCAAGGTAAAGGGTCGTGCGGGAGAGTGGACACACCATATTTTATTGAAACCAAAAGTTATCCTACAATCTGCTTTTGAAACAGCCGTCTCTGACTGAAGAGGACGATGTTGAGGCTTCTTGATCACCGTACTGTATATATTCTTGATTTAAGTATACTATATCCACTGCTTAGATTATATATAATAACATGAATATAACGAGAACTTACATTTCACCCCTTTAAACCAAACCAGCGGCGATCATCATCTTCTCAAAATCGCTCAGCGACATGGATTTATCGGGAGACGTCGAAAACGCCTCTATCATCGCGAGCATCTACAAAACCATTGCGTCAGGAAGATTGCGAGTGATACCAGGAACAAACGCACATCTTCAGCCTTGATCTTTTCATTCAGCAGCTTTGTTACCCTTTGAAGATCAGCAATCATGATCTTTTGCTTGGGAAGCTCCTCCTGCGGGACGGTGTCGAAGAATAAGGCAAATGTCTCGAGGCATGTTTGCCGCTGTCTAGGTGTCAACGATTTTGGAATGAAGGTCTCTTCGTCAGAATCAAGCTCGGCATTATTTGTGCGACGGGGGCGACGACGGATAACTGCTGAGTCTTCCATGTATTCGTCCGAATCTTGGTCTTCCTCTATATCTTGCTCTTCAGAGACATACGCATCCGAATCTTGTTCGTCATCTTCTTCCTCTTCCGGCCCAGATCCTGAGTGATTCTCGAATAAGACTGCACACACCGCTCGCCAGTCATCCAAACTGACTACTCCCATATCCCCTTCGCTCCCCTCACCTTCTCCATCCCAATCTGACGCCGCTTTTCGGAAGACACTGAGAATCTGTGCGTCGTCGGGTGGGAGATTGAGTGATTCCAGCGCAGAGGGTATTGCCGCCAGGGAGATGTGAGCTGATTCCGATCCGCTGTCTTTCTCGTCGCTGAAGGCGATGAATCCGCCGGATTCAGCAGAGTTTGGTGCGTCATCTTCGACAATGAAACCACCACCAGTATCCTCTATGATAAAACCTCCTCCTGCATTAGTGTCCGAGTCGAGTTTCCGCTTCTTTCGGGGAGATCTACGGTTTGGCTTTTGTTTCCGGATGGTTGAGAAGAATGCTCTGTCTATACGTCGCTGAAGATGAGAAGGAAGTCTTGAGTAGTCGTCGTTTGATTCAGTGTCCATGGTGGTGGTGGTGGTGATAAAGAGAGTCCCATCACCATTACTGAATTCATGCCCACGACTCAAGCAAGTTGACTCACTGGTCCCACAAACATACTGTGGCTGCGTAGATGCTATGTTAGATTGTTCTGAATAATCAAGGTACTGTATTTCTACATTGAAACCAGAGCAAGAGAACAATGATAATGGAGACCAATGGCAAGAGCTTCTCATTACGAGTCGACGGACCAAATTAAATGAGTAGAACCTCGTTTCGAGGTTCGGGTGCGGGATAACGTCTCTTGATTACGATGTTAATAGACGTGTTAATCGAACGTTGCCATGTAGCTTGAAAGCTTTCCATCAGAAGAGCCAAAAAACAGGAGTTGGATACAGACGGCGAAGGTGCTAATTTGAGGAGGCATTGAGATAATTTGAGTCTAGGAGAAGGATCGCCACGCATCAGAAAACCTTCGAGTGTATCATACGAGAAGGTCTATGAAAAGCCGTTGGTTACAATCAGCAGTCTGCGGGAAAGATGGAATGTACGATAATCAAAGCCCTGAGCTCAGATAGGAGGATATGCGGGATAAGGTAGCGCTATGTGCTATTGATCGCACAATATGTAAGAACGCTCACGATGCAACCTCTGAGAAGCTTGGGTTATACAGTAAGGGAGCGTAGTAACCGGTCAAACTCGAATAGAACCCCATGTCTATTCCCCCATTTTCTGCCAGCCCGCGGAAGGAATGTACGGGGTTCCAGGAAATTTGAGCGGCCCTACGAAGTTATCGCGTCTTCTCTTGCAGCTCCTTTAGGTTTGCCATGTAGACCTTGAAAAGTATTGTGTCAGTGGAACATTTGTCCAATACAACTTAATCAGTACACCAGAGGATGACTATCTCGAAGACCACGCATCATAGTCCCTGCATTGCAAGAATCCAATTTCGCACATTGGAATATCCCATTAACATGAGATCCAGTAAATGCACGGGCTAGGTAGGCTTCAAGACTGAGGATCTGCGAGGACACGACACATGATTTCGAGCGTTGAGAAACGGCTGGTTCAGAAGGTGCCAGTAAGGGTGACGGAGGTAATGGTGGCAGAAGACGTCGCGATAATAGGCGCGCACCGCATGGCTTCCCTTAAAACACCCATCACCATCAAGAGCTCACTACAAACGGCCAGCTACACGAAAACGGAAAGCGACAGCCAAATATAATACCGGTTTTACATACTTACGTTCATCTGCGCGGGTTATATGAGCACAAACACTATTCCGACTAGAGTGATCACAATTGGTATCGGGTACGTTCCATAAACAGATCTCTCTACAAGTTCTGGGTTACTAATTTTTGTGGTCCAGCGGTGCTACGTCTTCGGGGAAAACGACTCTCGCGAAGCATCTACGAAACTGTCTCCCAAACAGCCTCCTCATTCATCAAGATGTGAGTCACCGTGTCTATACTACTAGTCATCGTTTTCTAATGCCATCTACGGGCACTCCAGGACTTCGTACCCGTCCGTCTTCACTTCATCATCGATAGCCCTTGCTCAACTTCGCACAGCCAGCCGAACAGCTTCCCGTCGATCCAGAATGGGGTTTCGCAAACTGGGATGACGCCCCTGGTGCCATTGATTGGGACCGAATGGCGCACTTCCTGTCCGAGTTAAAAAGGACGGGAGCTCTTCCAGAAGATCATCAGTCCTATGACTCTTTCAATACCACCACTGCGGTACCAGTTGACTCCGAGATCATATCAGCTTGGAAAATGCGCAGCGAACAGCTTGCATCAGAGCATCTTGAGAAATACGGCGAGAAGCTGGTCTGGGCTCTCATTGACGGTTTCTTGATGTACTGGGACGAGGTGTGTCAGTATCAATTGTGAATTCCCCACCTTTTATCTGAGATTCTCTAGCGTATCGTCTCGAATCTTGATGTGTGCGTGTTTCTGAGAGTACCGGAGAATATTGCCAGGGAGAGACGTGAGTCCCGAGCTTATACCACACCTGGTGAGTCATGTGTGCTTTCATCTTTTCTTGAGAGCTCATAGGTGTCAAAGAAGGAGACATATGGCGTGACCCGCCCCAATATTGGGAGAAAATCGTTTGGCCTGCATACCTTCGTGCTCATCAACACCTTTTTGAAGATGGGGATGTCATGGATGGGAAATTGAACGGCCGAGTCGAAGAATTGATGCTGTTTGAAAGCATGGCGACGGAAATGAAAGACATGGTCAACAGCGTTATGGCGAAAGTTTTGAGCCTGCATGTAAAGGACAAGTAGGCAGACTCGGAGCGTCCCGTTACGAGGGGTTGTTTTAAGACTAATACGTACGAGGTCCCTCAGCCTCGATTATTCATATGTATTGGGGCTCGTACCTTCAACTTCCGACTGTGCCAGGCCCCACACTTGAGAAATACTGTCAGAGTCGTGTTCAAGGTATGCCGACACTATGGACCTGGTTTGAGCGCCTAAAGGCGCTCGCGCACTTTGTTCTACTTCGTTCACCATTGGTTTATGACCCAAAAAAAGGAAGAAAGCTAGGTTAGTCGGTTTCTACTCGACTTCCATTGTCTTGTCTTACGGACAAACCACATTGAAAGCAGGTCGCGGGATGAGATACATTCCCAGCGCACACCAAGCCGCCCTTTCGGTACGCTGCGTCGATGTTAAGGACAAAACAAGGAATTCGAAGGTAAATGGAAACGTCAAATTCGAGGTGTTGACGTATATCGTGTACACATCCTGGCAACATCCTGAGGCACCGAAGACGACATAGTTATTGGAGTATCATGCTCATCTTGGCTATTGGCCTTCATGTCGTTGCTGGAAGAGGAAAGAGGTGAATGGGTAATGGGTTGGTTGGGGCCTAAGGCATGTCTTTTTTCGTTTCACTCGAGGAGATGCGCTAATTGATGAATTTGACCCAAGAGGGCTGACACTCGAATAGTGGGACTAATGAATCTCGTCGAAGTGGACTCAAGAGCAGCTATCACATTAGGCTCGGCATCGCTCTCACCACGGATTTCCATCACTCCCCTCGCAGAAAGCGGCCATGGAAGCGGGTTCCATTAGCTCTCACCCTCTCAATTTGATTTCTGGCTATCGCCCACTTGCCACCAGTCTCGTCTCGAGCGCAGCCTGAGGAAGCATGTCCCCATCGCAAGTTGATGGGCATCTCTGAACCTTAATCCCCCGCTCATACCCCAAATCAGAGATATTTTCCGGGGGCATCTTGAGCCCCGCAGCTCGAAAAATCAATGCGAGGTCAATTGACAGTCTGATGGAGCCTGCGCCTTGTATCCGAGCGCTTGGTGAGCTCTTCTGACACGTCCGTCTCAAGGGGTCCTTATTATCATTATATATAGCGCAGTACTCTTCGATTATTATAGCCTCGCATTGCCGATTCCAATACTTTACTATTCGAGCTTTCGAGAAGCATGTCGTACTGCAAACAATAACGTTATTCAAGATGCTGAGGCTGCGCCGTATTCCTAATAGCTCTCTGATGCATCATGAACTCTGCTGCGAACAAGCTGCGATCTGACCGAGTCATAGAATTCGGATCCGCGAACACAATTCGGAGATACCGGCCGGAAGACGACCGGTTGCGTATTTAGTGGTGGTGGGCAATGCTCGGTTTGGCTTGTCCGGCTTACTAAGCAGATTCCTCTTCGATTCCTGTCTCAATGCCCTCCCCATCGCTCAGCGCATCGCATAGATGCCGATTAACTTGCAAGCAAGTTCATTAAGGTAGTACCTCTGCTGTGTAACATTTAAGGCCAATTTGAACATTAGATTATCATGTAAATTGCTCTTTTCTACTGCAATCTTGCTGCAATCGGAGATTTTCATAGTTTCTGTTGTGACATTTTTGTTTAAACTCTCAGATTTCTTGCAAAAATACAAATGCATGATTATACGGTCCAGTCTGGGCTCATTTTTTTGAAGAACAACGGAGATTGTGATTGATTGTATCAAATAGTGCAGAAGTTTTTAGCATGTCAGACCAGCTGGGACGCTCACGCCCTTGAATTTTGACTGGCGTTATGCCCTTCAATTCCTCACTGGTAAGATAGAGGTCTATCAATGTACTAGGCAGCCTGTAGCGGTCGAGGAAAGACATTCAGGTCGCGACAAGACGCGTTGGCCCCGCGTCTTCTCGTCCATGATCTATCTATCTATCAGTTTTCCACGCCAAAAACCAAGCTCGAAGATCCTTTCTCCCCGTCACAACGACTGCCATCACCTCCCAAACAAGCCGCGGGATCGAAACTATATGCTCCTAGCAAAAAATCCTTCGCATTTAATTTGGGAAAATCGACCTCGAACACGATAAACAGGCAAATGACGTCACTGAAATTTTGAAAAATCCAAAAACTAATGCGGACAATTTTTTCTACATAACATCTAAATTCGATTCAGCACATAAACGACCTCTCCCGCTGTATGGATCGCGTGTGCAAGCGTGCTTTAGGTTTTGGGCGGGGCCAAACAAAACCAAACACTCAAGCGCTTCACCGGCAGTGCCCACCACCATATTTAGGAACGAACCAATATTTGCAATGGAGTCAAGGACGCCTTCCTTACTGCTCACTGCTAGATTCTCTATCGAATATTACCATGCCTCCACGCCCCTCTCACAGTGGTTCTTCTCGTGACGCTAGGGGCTCAACTCCAGCGTCGTCTCGAGGCGGCCCACCGTTAGCCGGACGTGGGGGTCAACTTGCAAGGCAAGGCACTCTGCAAGTTGGCCCTACTGCATCAGGTATTGTGGCTGTTTTTATCTCCAAAAATGCCAAATATTATATCGTTGAAATTTCCTCTCTTTTACTTCTTAAGCTGTGACTACCAGCACTACTGGGGTTCGTCGTCCGGGCCTCGGCAAGGCTGGGAGATCTGCCAAAGTTTTCATCAATGCATTGGACATTTCGATTCCGGGTTCCCTTATCTACCACTATGATGGTAAGATCTCTATGCTACGACGTTGATTCAAATTGACTCCTGGGTTTTGTAGTTGGTCAGTTTCTCCGTCCTCCAAAGTCATTTCATGCAGCTAATGGTTACATTCCTTGACTAGCCATCGATTCCGACAAAGCTTACCCGACCAGATTCACTCAGAAATTGATATATGAGCTTCAACACAACATACAACCTCAGGTCTTTTTACCAGTCGGAGCTTATGATGGGAAGAAGAACCTCTTTATGCCTCATGAACTTGTGTTGGGGAATGGACAAGCTGGAGCCACGGTATGCCGAACTTTCGATTTATCTACGACCTTGTTTTTTCAAACGATTCTAGTTTAATGTTCCGTTCCGAGAAGACCCTGACCCGACAAAGCCCCCAAAGCTTTATTCCGTCAAAGTCACTAAAGCTGCAGTCATCAATACTGAGTTCGTCTCATTCGTACACCATTGCGTGGAATCTAATCAAACTGGGTGACAGGGTTCTAGGACGCTATGTGAATGCAAAACAGTCCCAAGACGAAGACGTGCAGACCGCGTTGACTGTACGTTTTTCACGCTGATTGACTGCAAATGGTATCATTCATTTTCCCTATAGGCCATCAATGTCATTTTCCGCCAAGAAGCTATCAGCAAATATCCCTTCAATGTTCGCTCCTTCTTTCCCGGAAGAGAACGAAAAGCCGTTGGGTTCGGTCTCGAGCTTGTCAGGGGCTATTTCCAGTCGGTCCGGCTAGCACCTGGTCGCCTTATCCTCAACGTCGACATAACAACCGGCATGTTCTACAAATCTGGTCCTTTAATCACGGTAGCCCTTGAATATCTTCAGCAGAGTGACCCGAGGCTGCTGTCACCATTGAGTGGACTACCTGATCGACAGCGTCAACGGCTACAGCGATTTCTTAGTGGAATTAGAGTCAAAGTGGTATCTGCTAATCCTAACTCAAGGCCTCGCATTGTGACCATACAAAGGCTCACCCGCGAAAGTGCTCGGGATTTCTACTTCCAGCCCAGAGAGGGACCACGGATATCTGTTGCTGATTACTTCTATCGTCTGAATAATCAGCCGCTGCGATATCCTGACCTTATTTGTGGACAAGTAAATTTCAGTCACGCTCATCAGTTCATACCGCGACTGATACTGGAACCAGACTGCTTCAGGTGCCGTTATACCGCTCGAAAAATGTGAAGTTGTGCCAGGCCAGATTGCTCGCAAGGAAGCCCCCCCTGAAGTCGTATCAGAGATGGTCCAGTTTTCCCAGATGAGACCAGAGCAACGCATGCAGTCGATCAAAGAAGGATTGCGTGTACGTGGTTTCTACGAAATTCTGAAAGTCTGTGCTAATGAAATTGAAGATATTGCAACATGGGCAGAGTGATTATATTCGCAGCTTTGGAATGTCTGTTCGGGAAAACACGTTCCCAAATGAAGTTGATGCCAGAGTGATCCCTCCTCCAAGAGTCACATATCATCGTGACAGCAGGCAACCTGTGGCCGTGAGTTGAGACTGCTATATGTTAGATCTCAGAGTTGACGTGTCTCCTAGCAAATACGGAATGGCTCCTGGAATCTGTGAGCATGTCACTGTTGTTAAACTCACAGTTGGCTTAAACCTCTATAGTATTGACAAAACCTTCACCGACCCGAAGACCGTTGAGCGATGGGTCATAATCATCTTTGTCTCTCCGACTAATTTCAGCGAGAACAATGTGCATGCCATGGTTGATGCAATGGTCAAAACCTTTGCGACTGTTGGTAAGTAATTGGTTCAGTATCATGGTAACAATGGCTGACATTCCATTTTTGCTTAGGTATGGGTATCCTTGAGCGTAATCCCATTATTCGGTACATAAACCCTCAACGACCCGACATACCTGCTGTGAGACATGAAGAGCAGTTTTAACTTTCAGCCATGACTAACAGTGACTCCAGGAGCTTCGTAAAGCGGGTTTTGATTGTGTACAAAAGAACAGAGTTGACAAGGGACCCGATCTTCTTCTTGCAGTTCTCCCAGACTCAAACAATGCTGAAATCTACCGTGTTGTTAAACAGTGAGTTTACTTCGAACATACCCATTTTGATTTCTCTGATTCATAACAGTTTTGGTGATGTGATGGTGTGTCTTGTGCTTCTGCATTTGCACATTATCATTTACTGTTTGTCTATGAAGATGGGTGTTGCCACCCAATGTCTGAGGCTCTCAAAATGCCGACAAGCCAGACCCCAGTATTGGGCTAATGTCGCATTAAAGTAAGTGCACTTATTGAAGCAATCTGAAGAATAATCATACTTACATATGGTAACTACAGGGTCAATCCCAAACTAGGTGGAATCAACTCAACACTTGACTCGACATCTGGAGCTATCTTAGTTGACCCCCAAAACCCCACAATAGTTATTGGTGAGCCCACACATGACAAATGCCTCCCTCTATTAATAATAAGATAATCTCCAGGTGCGGATGTCATGCATCCTGCTCCGGGATCGACAAACCCATCGTATACTGCACTTGTTGGAAGTATTGACTCAAAAGCGGCTAGATACGTCGCTGAGAGCCGCGTGCAGATGTCACGACAAGAAATCATCAGCGACCTTGGCAACATGGCAAAGGTACACAAAATGATTACCGTGACTTGAAAGATATTACTGAATTGCCAAAACTTTGTATTCAGAGCCTTATAACCCGGTACATGAGCTATCGGAAGGACGATGAGCAGCTGCGAAATTACAAGCCTGCTCGGATCCTGTTCTTCCGTGGTACGATTTGACTTTCTCGCAATCAGATCCATTTTGTGATCAAGAATGATAGATGGTGTGTCTGAAGGCCAGTATCAGCAAGTCAAGGATTATGGTGAGATTAACTCAGTACTGTTATATTGCGTCTCTAACATCTGTGTTGCAGAACTGAAAGTCTTGAAAGGTATGTATGGCAGACACTATCGAAATAACTCACACTCAACTGGAGGCCCAGATGTCTGTGCATCACTGAATATTAACCCTCAAATCACCTTTATTATTGTTGCAAAACGACATCACTTCAGGTCGGTACCATTTCCTTGTATTACGTCTTTGGGCCTACGGAACTTAATCGAAATCCTTGGCACAGGCTTTTCCCCAAAAATCCACGCGATAACTCACAGGCCGATGAGAAAAGCGGAAACTGCCTGGCAGGCACAGTTGTCGAAACTGGCATCACCCACCCGATTGAGTTCGACTTCTACCTTCAATCTCACGGAGGGCTTTTAGGAACCAGTCGGTCTGCTCATTACTATGTACGTGCTGATGACGAACACATATTCATGCTCAACGCTCATTGTAATGCAGGTGTTGCATGATGTAAGTCTACTTGCTTTCAGTTACACCTATACTATCCACCGTATTTATGTGTCGATGTCAGGACTGCAAGTTTACGTGAGTTTCAATCTTCCGGATGGTTTCTAATTCAATGTAACGATATTATTCACAAAGGCCGGACGCCATGCAAGCTACCTGTTTTGCCCTCTGCCATGTTTTCGCAAGGGCAACAAAGTCAATCTCAATTCCAGCACCAGTTGCATGTAAGGACATTATCTCAATATAAACTAAACGGCAGTTATGCTGATTGGCTTGCCTTCCGAAGACGCTGATCTCGTCTGCTCCCGCGCTCCGATTCATTACGGGAGAGACATGATTTCTGACACTAGCACCAATGACAGTAACGCACCCACACTTGAACAACATCGTCAAGAGTTTCGTCCAATTCATGGCAACCATGCAAAACGTACCTTCTTTACGGTGAGGGCATTGACTACTCAAGTACTGAGGCGTTGCTGCAATACTCATTGATTTTCAGTAATCAACTGAACCTGTGCTTTAATATGTGCTATGGTACCCAGTATTATGCCTATCGTTATTCATCTGTATTTACTGTATAGTGACTGTTAAGAGAACTGTAATACCGTCAGTTGCAATACCTTTGACAAATGAGTAAATACTAGACAAGGACTAGGAACAACATGCGTACCATGATTTATCCTGTCGACGATGGAATGAGCAACCTAGCACACGAAGACGTTGCGCCAGACTCACCCATCGCTGCCAGGGGACAACAATCCGGTCACATTTTTCAAGCTCGTCGAATATCGAACACCGCGATAGGTCTTGATACCCGTAGCTCGTGTTGCCAAATCATCTCGCCCAATGTTGTACCCGTCGGGAACGATCGTGTGATGTGCCGTGACGTTCTCCTCCTTGGAAACCCTGCGCGTTCGAATGAGGCTGAGAGTGGTCGGAGAAGATTCATTAGTCTCACGCGAGAAACAAAGCGCCACTAGAAGCTTTTGCACCATTCTGCCTGTACACGCTGGTCGGCAAAGACGTTAAACTTGATGCGCAGGGTGGAAGAACTGTAATATCACCCCACCGAAAATGGTTCCCTCCTATCAGACTTTCCCAGCAAGTTCCGAGTATAACATTCCCGTAGTGCTGACGGAGTTCCATCTATACCGAAAACGTTCTCAGCTACTGACAGGCAACCTTAAAAAGAATTCCTCACCGTCTGGTCAACCCAGCCGTTACCGTCTCCCAAATTCGCTGACATCGGATCGCCGAGATGAATCCCTAGGCATTCCTTGGAACTACGACATCGAGATCAACGCAGGTACAATCTCTGAGGGGCAAATAGAACGTACAATCCTATCGCTCGGGCGTAGTTCACGAAACCCTTGTCGGTTAAAACCTGCGGCGAAGATTGACCTGAGATGATGACCTACAAACACCGGGATTAGCATGAATGCCAGAAAAACCTGGGTAGAGATGCTGACATTCAGCGGCTCGCCAAGACCCCATCCTGCTACAAAACAATGTTAGAAGAGAGTACAAGAATGTGACAACGCCAAACCATCGATTAGCATTGACCCTCCATTCATGGAAGGGCTGTAATAATCCACGTTAGCTAATATGCTCTCCTGCACTTCCCGGCGATTTGCTTGCAACACCGCGAGACCCACGAAGGTGGCACCGAGACCCCACGACATCGCGAAAGAAAACTTGCTCATGTACATCATCGAGAGCCTAAGGTGAGTCAAGTATCATTCGAAAAGGAACCGACAAGCTGCCCTTTTAACAGCTGAGTACCGACCAACAACCAAGTCGTTCAACACGGGGACAGTATCAGCCGAAAAGAGTCGAGACAGGCTTGATAACAGGTCAAACGCAAAGAACGATAACCGCGAGCCTCTTTCGGGAGATGGTCGATATTGCCTGATAAGGTACTTGTGGCTGTTCCACTGACACTGAAAGCTGACCGCCTGGAGCATGAAGCTATCATTGATTTCAGCTTGAATTACAGGTACTCCTTGAACCATCCAACCGCCGCCCTGAAAGCACCTTCTTTCCCGGCTTTCGCCTTGATATCATTGAGGTCTCCTCGGACCGCAAACCCGTGCGTGCATCCTTCGAAGTACTCTCTTTTGTACCCAGGAACGAACTTTCCACTACCGAGCAATTCATCCGCCATGGCCTGCGCTTCGTGAGGGAACTGACTGTCGTTTGTACAACTATTGATGAGTAGAGGCGCTTTGGAGGTTTGGAAGTATTTCTGCGGAGGGCAGATCAGCGTTTGATTATCCAAAACATTACAGAAAGGCATACCTCTAAATCATCTGGAGACCTGAGGCGCGAAGGGTGTGACACGACAGAAACTTGAATGACGTTCTCGAAAGCAAGATCGAATGTGTATCGACCTGTCGCTGGCTCAGCTTCCATTCAGACTTTTCGAGACCACGGAACGCACCACCGAAACAGTAACCGGTCGCTCCAAATCTCGTAACGCCATCCTCTTTTAGTGCCCGTACGACGTTGTCAATGAGTGGCCGAACCCGGTCAGGTCCGTGGTTTACAAGCCAGGCAGCCCTGTCGAACGGTGGGCCGGAATACTATGCGAAGCCAAAGGTCAAAACATATTTGTGATGGATGAGTAAGAAAGCCCACATTCGGCTTCAAAATCCCAGCTGGAATGGGATCGCCGCGGAAGTAGTCGATGGCGACAGTCTGATAGATGTTGAGTCTATTGGCCTTGACAGGAAGCACCACCATCATACGATAAGATTACCTTGAATCCATTAGCTGCGAAATCTGAAACAAGAAGCTATGCCCAGGGTCAGGACTGGTGTAAGTTGAGTGAAGGAGACACACCTGACTGTTCGCAAATTGAGGACCAAACACGTCGGACAAGAATAAGATAACTTTGTCCTCTGGATAATCCCCGTCAGGCGTAGCGATGTAACAGTCTGTGCCTCCGATGTTCTGCCATTGCCCTATGACCGGAGATAAGCCACGACGGTTTTGGGACAAACAGGCGAGTAACCGAACCATTTGGGCTCCCTTCGTGTGTCACACCTGAAAGAGGATCAGCATGAGCTGCGATAGAGAAGCTATCACAATAGTCACAAATACCTTTAACGCAGTCCTCGCAAAGGGCCATGTTCTCGACGATAAGGAGGCAAAGTCAGACGTCCTTTTATAGTCGACTCCCACTCGACTCCCGCTTTCTCTCGGCCAGTCATAGTATTCCCACTCGAGACCACGAGGTGACGAGTGTCAATTCAGATTTTAAGATGATGCCATTTGAGGAATATGATGCGAAATCGTTCGTTCTGGGACCTGGAGGAACTGGTGGAGGTGGTTCGAGTTGAGTACACAGTCATCGTGAGAACTGAGATTCCTCAGGCGCTAAAAGGTTTTCAAATTTTGCTTCTGACCTCTAATAGCGCAACGACCATGCTCGTGAGCCGGCATTTCTCTCCCATTATCTTTGAAGAAATGGACTTATTTTGGACGACATCAGCAGAGTACCTTTAAGCTTCAATACCGAGCTCGAGTTGAAGTAATGTTGAAGTATAGCGGATAGAATGAACGCTAGTGCGGAACTTGTATCACTCTTCTCTCTCATGCTGATATCATCTTCGTAGCGCCGTATAAACGCCCCGGTGTATATAAGGCATTGATAAATCAATCACGCAGTCATGGCCCCGTCACTCCTTACAATTCCTCCCGAAATTCGGTCTATAATCCTTGAACAAGTCATCCTCGCCAAACGAGATGCGCCAAATGATCTCCAGTCGGCCGAGACAACCCACCATCTACACCGAGATAACACCTATTACAATCAGCTCACCATGCATTTCGAAGCTTGGTCCCCAGGACTAAGAAATGTACACTTTGAGCGACAATCGACAGGTTACAGCTCCAACTCACTACCTCTCCTTCTTACCAACCACCAAATCAATGCGGAAACGCACTCCGCGATGTCGAGACTTGTAAACGAAGTTCGCCGATATGACCTCGACATCCTGGTCTCCCAAGGGTTTTGGTCAACTTGGACCTGCGTCCCCATTCTCTCTGATCAGGTGGACCTCGTCACCGCCACTTTCCGCGTCGACTTCATCCCTACCTCTGGATTCATTCCAGGCGATGGTAGTCCACCAACGATATATTGGTGGTTTTACTTCCTCCTTGAATACTTTCTCAAGCGAGGGCCAGTTGTACCAACCACTTCGAATCTCTCAAGACCAGTTGATCGGGAGGTGTGTATCCGAGAGCTGGTTTTAAACTTCGTGTCTACAACAGGTTCGAACCTCGCAGCGAAACTGGCACAGGAGGCGGAGAGGGCTTTGTCATATGTCATCGGCATGAGCTACCACACATCACCATATGGGGCGATCATACACGAACGTGTTGGCGCCGTGCGGCTCTGTGTCAATGGAGCACTGATATCGGAGGTGAACCCAGGGGAGGTACTCTCAAAGATGGTCTATGTCGATCCCGTGCAAACCATTGGGTATCTGGTTATCCGGGAGGCAAGATTGGTGGCTTTTTGGGAGTGGAAGGAGAAAGCGGCAAAATTGAGGAGGCGGCGAGGATTCTAGGCGTTTTGAGACGTCGACGAGCCTATCATTTCAAACAAAATGCAGATAGATAATCCTCCTGTTTGTTTATTCACGAACATATGTTATTTTTACGCGTATAAGTGGAAGTGTTATACATCGCCTGGGATTGGGTGCTGTCTGGGCGCTGGGAAAGATTCCAACTTTTCAGCCAACCAACACACTTTCACTATTACCATGACCTCCAAACCAACAGCTGTCGTGTCGCATCGAGGGCACATAGACTGCGTCGATTGTGGTCTGCGCTCAATTTCAGGTGAGCAGACATCCCAACTTCCAAAGCAAAATGTAGACCTATAACTTTTAAGGTGCCCAGGAGATCATCACAAAGATTACCGCACGAAAAGTCGTCACCAAGCTCGCTCTCAACCATAACGAACTCTCAGATGATGGGTGCATAGTTTTGTTTGCGTTTCTGAGCTCTGCAGTCGGGAAAAAGTATCGTATTGCGGAGATTGGCCTCAGCTCGAACAACATTGGCGACAGAGGGTTGGAAGCTATCACCTCTTACCTCGCTGGGAACATACATATGAAAGAGCTGTATTTACAGAATGTGCGTTTACTGTTTGATTATCCATGGGTAGATACTGAACCAGTCTTCAACAGAACAACTTCACTGCCAATCCAGCCTCGGCGTTGGCCCTTGCGCAGGCAATTAATACTTCGAAACTTCAGTTCTTATCCCTAGCGGCAAACCATTCTCTTTCGGACACGTTTACCCAGGCTTTCATCGCCGCTCTCAATTGTCCTACGCTAAAGGAACTACACCTATCCGCCATAGACATTACATCCAGCTCTGCGGCATGCATATCAGACTTCGTATCCTCCTCTCGTTGCCAGCTGGATACTTTGAAGCTCAATGGCAACCGTCTTGGCACAAAGGGTGCTCAAGAGATCGTTGAGGCGGTAGAGAGGAAGAACTTCAATCTGCTGGATCTAGAACTGCACGAGACTACCGCTAATGGGCAGGACAACGGCGGTCACATTCCATCCTATGGCGATGAAAGGGCAGACTCGAAGGACTGGGAAGCTTCATTAGCCCGCATAATGTCGAGGAACCGGCAGTTACAGCGGTCAACCGAAGCTGAAGCCCTCGAGCTTTTGGTCTGCGCGAGGGCAGTCCTCTTAAGATCAGGCAAGAGCACCCAAACGCCCGCCAACTCCTCCCCTTTCACATCTTTACCCAAAGCAATACACTTCCGAATTCTATCACACCTTGCACCTACCTTGTCACCGCGACAACGACTCGATATATTCAACTACGCGTCTTCATCGACTACTCTCGGGCGTGTACTTCCTTGTATCCCCGGCTCCAATGCATCGGAGTCAAAAGTCTGCATACCCGATCCGACAACAAGTATGATGGGTCCAGACGAGCTTACTAGCTCAGGAATGGACCCAAACGTCAAAGCGAAAACGCCGATATGGGCGTTCACCAATGGACCGGGAGTTGGCTGTCCCTCAGGAAAATGTATGGGTGCGGCGAATAGCGTCCTTTGCCATCGCATGCAGGAGAGGACGCGATGGTTGGAGCTGGTCCAGTGTACAGCGTATGATCCCAGAGGCTCGACGGAAGCGATTTAATTTTTGACTTGCTATCGCGTTATATTTGGATTTGGGACACTGTACTTACGAATTATGGACATGTACTATATCTCTTGGATCTAACTTGCTAGAAACGGGAAAAGGTGTTGGCGTGAGACGGGAAGAGGGACTAATTTTTTCGCACTAAGAGTTTTCGTCACGTACTGCGGGCATCTATCATTACATGGTATATGTACACAACTCAAGGAGGGATTACAATTTGAAGCAGAGGCTGGTAGACGTGGTAGACGTCGACTGCGACTACGCAAGCTTGTGACTTATTGGTCGTGTTTGGCGAGACCTTTTGATTACGGGCGCCAAAAGTTTCCCTCTTCCTTCTCTCCGCAACCACGACAGCAAACCGACGATCCCCGTTTTACATAAATTTTGGTAACGATAACCATTTTCATGCATGAAATTGCATCTGATCGAATTTCTAGGCTTCACAGTGCATGCCACACTGCACCGCTTTATGAATTCGCACTAGTCAACCTAGTCAACAGCTATGGGGATATTTCGCATTGACATCACAATTGGCACGGTAGCGTGTCATCATCTGAAAGATAATGGATGGTATATAAAGGGAGATCCGGACGTGATGCAGTTCTAGACCATACCACGATGGCAACGACTCTGCTCACCATTCCCGCCGAAATTCGAGCAATCATCATCGAAAGTGTTTTGCTGTCCAAACGTGCAGCACCCCCGGATATCGAATCAGCCAAAGCAGCGCATTATTCGTTCCAATTTACCGATATCGACAGGCAGCTCGCGGCACAATTCAATACATGGAGTCCAGGACCGCGTCATGTACGGTTTGAAGATCAAAAAGACGGTCGAACTCGCTGCACCTCCAATGCTCTTCCTTTACTTCTCACCAATCGCCAAACAAATGTCGAGACCTCCTCAGCGATAGCCAGGCTCGGAGAGAAAGTTCGTCAATACGACCTTGACGTATTCGTTGTCGATGAATATTTCTTGACGACCTGGACCTGCATTCCTATCCTCACCACCCAAGTGGACCGCGTGAATGTGACCTTTCGGGTCCATTCGATATCGCCTCGTGCATTCCGAGGTGGAGACGGGGGTCCGCCGCAGATTTACTGGTGGTTCTACTTTCTGCTTGAGTACTTCCTCAAGCGGGGCCCAGTGTCACCGACGCTGGCCGCAGGCACTCCTCAACTTAGAGATCGGCAGATTGGGGTCAAGGAGATGATTTTGGACTTTGAAGGCACAGGGTTAGGTCCAAAGAGTCCAAGAGAAGGAAATATAGCTGTTTACGCGACGTGGGCCTTCGGAGCTTTGACTGGTATGAGCTATCACACTGCCGAATATGGGGGCATCGTATACGAGCGTGTGGGTTCTGTCCGATTCTGTTTCAACGGAGAAATGGACTGGGAGGTGGATCTGGGATATAGGTTGGAGAAGTTGGTACGCGATGATCCTCAGCATACGTTCGGACATCTTTTGAGGGAAGATAGGGTGGCTGCGTTCCGGGAATGGAAGAAGAATGCGATAAGATTGAGGGAGGAGAGAGGATTTAAACTAGTGCAGTAATGGGCCCAAATGAAATGCATTGTATCAAAAGTTTATCGGTACCAACGAGATATTCCGAAACTTCAGATATGTGTGAGCACTGAGGGTGTCATCAGCCTCCAGAGAAGAAGACTATTCGTCGTGAACTCGTGACCAGTAACTAGATGCTAATATATATAAAGGGAGATCCACAATTCAGATTCTGGATTGCCGCACCACGATGGCAACGACTCTGCTCACTGTTCCCGCCGAAATTCGAGCAGTTATCATCGAAAGTGTTTTGCTTTCCAAACGTGCAGCACCCCCGGACATCGAAGCAGCCGAAGCAATGCATCACCCATTCCAGCTTACTATCGATGTCGACAAGCAGCTCGCGGCGCAATTCAATACATGGGACCCAGGACCGCGTCATGTACGGTTCGAAGACCAAAAGGAGTCGGACGGTCGAATTCGCTGCACCTCTAATTCCCTTCCTCTACTTCTCACTAATCGCCAAATAAACTTCGAGACCTCCTCAGCGATAGCCAGGCTCGGAGAGAAAGTTCGTCAATACGACCTTGACGTATTCGTTGTCGATGAATATTTCCTGACAACGTGGACCTGCATCCCCATCCTCACCACCCAGGTAGACCGCGTGAATGTGACCTTTCGAGTCCATTCGATATCACCTCGTGCGTTCCGAATTGGAGACGGGTCACCGCCGCAGATTTACTGGTGGTTTTACTTTCTGCTTGAGTACTTCCTCAAGCGGGGCCCAGTGTCGCCGACACTCGCCGCAGGTGCGCCCCGTGTTAGAGACCGGGAGATCGGGGTGAGGGAAATCGTGTTAGACTTCCAAGGTGTAGGATCAGGTGCAGAGAATCCAAGGGAAGGCTTAGGGAACATAGTCGTTCAGGCGAAACGGGGGTTCGGAGCTTTGATTTTCATGAACTATCACACAGCTAAATACGGAGGAATCGTATACGAGCGTGTAGGTTCTGTCCGATTCTGTTTCAATGGAGAGGTAGATTGGGAAGTAGATCTGGGAGATGGGTTGGACAAGTTAAGGCATGAAGATCCTCAAGATACGTTCGGACACCTCTGGCCCAGGGAAAATAGGGTGCCTGCGTTCCAGGAATGGAAGAAGAATGCGAAAAGATTGAGGGAGGAGAGAGGATTTAAACTAGTGCACTAATGGACCCAGACTATGCACGCATTGTATCAAAAGTCAACCACCGAAATATTCTGAAAGTTCAGCATGAATATGTATGTGTGAGAGGACTGCTCCTACCAATTGCAAGTAGAGTCAGACTACATAATTAGACTCGCGGGCAGGCGCTCTTTCAAAGTTCCATCTCACTACCACCACCATGTCATCCCAGGATCGCAAGACTACTTTTAAATTACCCACTCAATTCATGGACAGATCTGGCTCTCAGAAGGCCAGAAGAGAAAAGGTGAACTACCTTTTTTTCGAGGGCGAATTTCGCTGATACCTCTTTCAGGCACTGGAGGAACAAAAACGAGTGTGTGTCTATCCACCGTTCTTTTCGTTCACATCCAGCTTATACAGAAATCTCAGCGACGTGCTCAGAAATTCGATTTCTCGAGACAACTAGATGGTTTTGCAGGTCTCAATTTGGCTGGATCCGACGACGAAGATGGCGAAGCGGAGGCAAGCCCAGAAGGATTCAAAATCGTACACGAAGGACTCGCGTCGTTCACCTCTTCTTTCGACAATAATGAACAACTGATATCTCCAACAACATCCCCCGTGTTATCAAACCTTTTGGACACATCGTCCAAAAAGAAGAAGAAAGGCAAGCGGAAAAAAGCGACGACACGAGTAGGCGGCAATCGCAATCAACCTAGCAAATGGGCCGACAAATGCATGTACGCAGAGCTATTGGAGATGAACGATGGAAATACGTGGCCGATGTCAGAAGGGGATGGCTTACCAGATGATCTTGAAACTGGCTGGGTAGCAGTAGGGCCCGTGCCTGTTGGGAAACGGTGTTTGGCTATCACTAGAGAGTCGCCTGTGAACAACGGAGTAGGTTCGTTGCCAGCTTTAGACGTCTTTGACTCCAATTCAAGTGATCATGTAGAACCAAATACAACGATACGCTCTCGCCTCCAAGGCAAACCATTACTTCCCTGGTTTCCTTCCAATCTACCACCCAGTACTGTCCTCGACTGCATCCTAGACGAGAACTGGAGAGATAATGGTATCCTCCATGTTCTGGATGTTTTGCAATGGAAAGGCCGTGACATTGCAGATTGTGAGACGCCATTCAGGTGAGTTCTTCATCTCGCATCTATTCGCGACCGATCTCATACGCCTTTCAAGGTTCTGGTGGAGAGATACTCGACTTGGAGAGCTCACTCGGATGCCGCCTCCCACCCAAACCACATCCTCGTCCTCGGCATCGTATCAATTCGCCTATCCCACAACCATGTTACCCATCCCATATCACACAGACACCACCTTCCGGTCCCTACTTCAATTGATCATACCATCAGCTCGATCAGACCGTGCAGTGGGCATCGATATCCCCAACAATGTTGACGTATCCGATGAAATGCAAGTGGACAGTGCATCAGCAGATGTGCCGATATCGTCTGTTTCAACAACCGTTGCCTCTGATGGACTACTACTCTACGTGTCAGAGGCATGCTATGAATCTGGGACAAGTCCTCTGAGTAGTTGGATTCCCCTCAAAGGCTATGGCGAAGAGTCGATGCAGGCATCCAGCCCTCTGGACAGGTTTGAGCGGTGCGTTCCACTTCTTTGGCCTCACCAAGATGCTGAAGTCAGGTATCACCAGCCTCATCCGACGGCGTTCACAACAAGGCATGGACGTGAACATGATGGCTTGAAGGCCATTTAGTAAAGATGTAAGATAACATTAGTCGGTACGTATACTCTATATATGAATGTTCTATCGAAAGGTTGATTGAGATTACGCATACCAGAAAGCCGTTTTATGAATCCCTCCGTTCCACTCTTCTACACGCTTACCGCTCACCATACTAAACGTTGAACCTGGCGAACCGACGAAGCCCTTTGCCAAGCTTTGTATCACGATATCCATGATGGGAAGGTACCATTCTCCGTACTTTGCCATCGTATCTTCGCCTGCCGATGAATGGTCAATGTTATCCCATCCCATCCCATGTACTTCGTCCCAGAAAGACTGGCTCGTCTCGTCTGATGCTAGGATAACCTTCTCGACGCGTACGCCCTTCCTTTCAAGGAGCTCGTCTTTCACCTGCTCCACAACACGACCATATATATCCATAGGAGTGTCATCACACTCGCCTTCACCATGACAAACAAAGTCTCCCCTCCGGATATGGACAGCGATGAACGGCGGAATACTCTCCTCATCTTCGAGCTGGAATGCGCGCCTCAGGTATCCCCTGGCGATCTCATTCAGATCCTCCCTAAATCTCAGATGTCTACCGACCATTTTCCATGCAGGTGCCCAAGCATATGCCCACTCAAAGTCCAGTACGCCACTCGTCATAAAGTAGGACATATCTAGGCAAGCGAGGTGCTCGTCTGGTGGAACTTCCCTGCCACTTGGGGAGGCGAGCACCGAGTTTGCCCTTGCTTTGACATCTGCTTGCCAACTGTATGACTCGACGTCCTTGGGATTCTTCGGGTTCTCGGCGGGCGGATAAAGTAACGCAGCCATCTCTGCAAAGACGACGTGCTTTCCGTTCTCGTTGAGCTGGTAACGGGTTTCCGGAGGAACGAGTGTATACGAGACGTCGAGATTGAGTTGCCAAATAAGTGTAGGCGAGGGTAATATGCCTTCGATGAAGGAATGGGCGGGTATGGCATCTGGGTTTGGTCTGGCTCGTGTAGACCAGCAGCCGAGCGTGTCGACGAAACTTGAGTGGTCGGAGATGGGTTGTCGTGTGTCTGGTTGTCCGTAGTAGTGTGGATGTCCAGGTTGCCTTCGGTTGGCAGTGGCGTACACGGTCGGTTCATAGGGCATCAATGGTTTCTTGATATCTCGCCATTCTAATACCGCTTGTCCAACCTCATTGCGGTAACGCTCGAGGTCAAAGACATCGCCGAACGCGACATATCCGGCATTCTCGGCTGAAGAAGGATTAGATGGTTGGTAGAGATTTATGGTTTAGTGTACGTACATATGTGATCTTCAGGCGCGAAGGGTGGTATTACGGGTATACGGTCGGACAACATTGCGAGGTAAATCATGTTCACCATGCCCATGAATTCGTTGGCTGTAGATTTCGTGAGTACCTGCAGTCGGGCAAAGCATGTAGCCAACACGTACTCAATCCGGCGTTGACCCAGGTTGTCAAGTAATGTCTGTCGTCTTTAAGATTGCCTATAGAATACGATCAGGATAAAGTTTTCCGCGATGGCCAGGGCATGCTAACCTCTAAATGACCTCGCTGGCGGACCATTGACCAGATTCTTCACGGCTAGATGGGACTTCTCCCCATCCTCATCGTAACACGAGCCACCGTGACCTCCCAACCCAAAAACAGTCTCGAATTGAAAGTTGACAGGCGATGTGCCATTGATAGTGTATATGAGTCCGGGATAGCGATTTGTTAACCCCAAAGACGTTTTATGGAGGATCAAGAATAGCGAGGCAACGAGACACAACCGAAGTATGATGCGAGTTTTGAATGTAGTCTGGGGTATCGGTAATCTGGGAATCATGGTGATAGTGGAATACTAAGTCGGTGTGGCTCTCTTTATGAACTCGGTCGTGGCTATGTTAGGGGAGGTCTGAGAATCTCGCTCAGGCGTGTTCTTACTAACTCTAAGGTGATCGTCTCAATGCTGTCTTAGTGCGGCGCTGTCTAACGTTGATCATGTATGTTACAGCTCCATCGTTGATTCAGATATTGTACATTCCATTTCGTTACTCTCCAACCTAGCACTGCCTTGAGAATCCTGCTTGTTTCTGGCCCTCTTCTTCGCCACCGAAATTATCTTTGACAGGCCTGCCATGCTCTTTTTCTGGCTGGTGGATCGTCTTTGTAGTCTTCTCGAGCATTTGGGCTCCTCCTTCATCTGATTACCACGACTGGTGAGGGGTGGTTTGCATCACTATGTGAAAATACATACCCATCATAGACTCAGTTATCTCGATAATGTCTGCGACCAGCCGTTCGATGAGATCTTCGCTCAGCGTTTCACGGACTGCATGTTCAAAATTCAGGTGGCTGTTCACGGGGGAGGATGGTGGTGCTACTCACCAACCACTCGCAGAATTTCCGTGTCTTTCTCGCCCTCAGGTGCCTACGCCAACGAATTAGCAGTGGGAACAGCAAGTGATCAGTTGTACATACACCGTAATTTGGTACAATCCAACCCTTTGCTCTGAGTAAAGCCTGCAACGCGTCAGTTTACTGTGAGACTTCAAGCTTCATGTGGGATAGAACTGTGCACACCTGGACCCACATTTGCTTGGCATAAGGGTATTTAGACACGAAGTCATCCGAAAATCTAGCGTCAGGTCTTGAGGTGGGAATACATAGCGTATGAAGTCTTGATGTGCTTACTTGAATGCAACTACAGGAAGACCAAATTCGTAGGATTCGGGATCGTCGTCTTCATCACGACCTTCCCGGAGCCGGTGGACGTTGCTCAGGACCTATAATAAGAACAGTCAAACTGGAGATCTCGAGTCAAAGGTGAGTATACTGAAGGTCGACCTTGAAATAAGTGTTCTCGAGTGCCCTAGACAGAAGCCGAGCATTGCGCAGATCCTTGATGGCAATTTTGCGATAACCTTCAAAGCCCAAGTTCAAGAAGTTGAACATTTGTGCGATGATGGGTGCAGCTGGCTTAGAGAAATTGCTTCAAACAGCCGATTAGTCGTTTGCATTAAAGCATGGAAGCTGAGAACATACAGTGTAAATGAATATTCGACACTTCCGAGATAGTCTAAAATCCTTGAGCATGAGTACTAATACACCCTGCGTCGAGCGAGATGGCATACGAAGTTCAAAAACAAGATCTTTGTGCAAGTAGCTCTCATCGCGCCAAAGGACCCATCCAAGGCCCGCGTACACAAGACCGAACTTATGGCCCGACGTGTTGATAGAAACGACTCGCGGAATGTCAAATCCCCATTTCAAGGAGGGGTATACAAATGGAGCAATAAATGCTCCAGAAGCACCATCGACATGAATGGGGATATCAAGACCAGTGTCTTTCTGTAGCTGGTCAACTATACGAACGCATATATCGTGAGTGGGTATGTTTGAAGCATGTATCATGACCCAGACTCACGCAGTTCGCTCATTTCCAACACATTCTCAAAATGACCGGTGTAGGTACTTCCAAGAATCACGATGACACCGATGGTACTGCATCCGCCAATCAATAAGGCAACCGACAACTTATGGCAAAAGGGACATACTTTTCATCGATATATTGAATCGCGTCTTTGGGATCCAAAACGTAGTTGTTCGAAGCTTTTACCGGAACGAGACGACATTCCACATCAAAGTACCTAGCCGATAATCAAGATTTAGAGAGCCTGCAAGGAATCAATATACCTTGCAAATTTTTTCCAAAGCAACCTGAGCGTTCGAGCCGAAGACGATGTTGGGGTGGAATTTAATCTTTTCCTTCCGCCTTGCGCTTTTCTTGCCAACAGCTTCTTCATAGCCAAACCCCCGAGCAAGATTGCCTCCGAGGATCCCGCGGTGGACGTTACCAATCACTTTCTCAGTCGAAGGTGCCTTCCAGAGTGACGCGACTTTCGAGGCCAGTTAGCATCCTTTCTGAGAATCAGTCATGCTACGTACTCATAGAGATACACCCGGTTATGAATGTTGGTCGCCGCCGGATATTCGTCAAGATCGACTTGATTCTTGTTGATGTTTTCCATGATCAACTTATCGGCGTACTCTGGCATCCAAGTGTGAACGAAGCTATATTGATAATTGGGCAAAGGCCATCGGTAACACGACGAAACGAGACCAACTCACGATGCAAGATTCAACAAAGGATTTCCGTCGAGTGCCGTTTCATCGTGAAGGAGCTGATAAGCTGATCTGGATGGAATTCCGACATCAGGCATAGTATACTTTGGGATTCCTTGAGCATCTTCATCGCGGCTCCAGGATTGATGGAACGTCTGCCTGTGGTGCTGGTCTGCGAGGTGTTGACGTGGGGATGATCCCGCGATTTTTGAATGACTTCGTCGGGATTGACTGTGATCACGAGTCCGTCAGTAGCAGCCTAGGAGTCGAGACAGCCCCAAGACTTACTATGGCGCGAAAGGGACATTGAGAACTAGAGCTTGAGAAGAGCTTGAGTTGCTGTGAAGTACGGTAAACTATTTATACATCGATAGTCCCGGGACTAGCTGCAAGTGGATAGATGGATGACGTGTTTGAAAGCCCACGATTCCCGTACGAGTTGAATTCATCTTTAGTCCATCAACACGCATCGGTATTTTCCCATTAATACCCACTACATACCGTTCACAATGGCGGGAAGTCCCCACTGGCGATGTCATAATTGGTGACGATTAAAGGGGTATGTATAGGTCAAGAGATGAGCTACATCACATCGACAACTCGAACCTAGATATATATATGTTGTTTGCTATAAATACCTGCATTGCCGCGGTGAGAACTGTGTTGGACCATGGTATAGTATAGAAGCACATACCTCGACCTTATTTAAACTTCACAAGTATCACTTCTGTCTCTGCCAAGTCTACACCTGCCTCAGTCGAGACCTGTTCCTCGGACAACGTGCCCGACACGCGTCCATCAGGCGTCTCATAAGTCTGGCCACCCCATAACAATCCAGATGTGTCGTCAGCATGCCTATCCATGAACATTTGAGTGATGCACAAATCTAGACCCAAGTGGTAACATACCCGATGCTCAAGCGCTTCACAGACATAGTCGTTGCTGTCGTGCCCGCGAAAGCAAAGTCCAAATGTACCCGAGATCGATTGGTGCTATCGCTAAGAAAGGCTTCGGAGTTGATAAAGACAGCCCTAGCAAGCTCATCGGCCTCGTAGAATGCATAACCCGCGATCCTGCTATTGTTGACGGCTATCTCCGAAACCTTGGTGCTGCCACCATCTCCAATAGCCTCCGCTGCGATAACTGCTGCATAGTATTGAGGCTGAACGTGAGGAGGAAGGGGGGCAGGTAGATCAGATCCATCGGTGGTGGACCGATTGAGCGTCACTGGTTGGATCTTGTGACATAAATCAGGATGAGGTGTATGGTTCGGCTGGGGAACTTACGAGGTTGTATTTGAACCCGATGCCTTCGTGGAAATACACCTTGGATATGTTTAGGGTTCGACTGTAAGCGAATTATTAGTTTTAGGGCCCCGTGATCAAGCTGAAAAGACCTACGCGAAGAGAGCATAATCCAAAGTCCATAATGCAGCACCCGCAACATTGGAAACACCGGGTGCGCCCTGGATTCGCTTCAGCTTTTTCTTAATAAAGGTCGAGTGGTAGCGAACCCACATGACACGCATAGCTATTGGTCTCTCCCAAAACGTAGTCCAGATTCCTCGCACGAGAAGCCGCAATATCAGGAATATATGTGATAGATTACTTCGAATGTCGATTTCGTCATCAAATCCTGCAGGAGGCCACCATTTTCCGCTGCAGAATGAACCACTGACGGTGATCGTCAGAAATGAACAAATTGATAGTAACAGTATGAGACCAACCTATAATGATGCTGTGATATACTGTCGTAAAAGTCATTGAGTGAGAGTGGGTGTAGTGAAAACGATACATACGTTGATATCTGGGATCCTGGTTCAGAGGAAAGGATACACCATTTGCAAACATTCCCTGTGGTGAAAAGCTGGTGTTTGAAGACCAGATCGGCGAATGCTCCTCCAAAGAACTTTCCTTTTTGATGTCGGGGAAATACCGGCGGCCATAGAAACGTTGCTAGCGAAGCTTGTCCATCTACACGTCCGACTACAATTATTACAGTTCTCTTTTGGTGATGAATGTGTACTCACTCTTTTACATATTGAGAGATATTGTAAGTCGAAGATCGGAAGCCATTGTTGCGGAACAGATCAGCCTCATTGCCTATTTCGACCAAGTCCAGTGTGATCCCCTCATCCGTGACTGCAGGGGATGTGAAGGCTTTTGCAATTGACTGGGCTTCGAGAACAGCAGCTGTGAGATTGTTCTGCCCAAAGTTGACTCCCCATATGACGTGGGTTTCTGTCATATAATAGTTCAGTTTCATGCGCATAGCATCAAGAACACACGTACCAGGCGGAAGGAAGCGGGCCGCTTGGTAGTAAGTGTCTCCTACTACGATCTCAGATGCCTCTGGATATGGTACGGTGGTGGTTGGTGGCGGAAATGCGGTTTGAGACCCCTGGGTCAAGATTTTAGGGTGAGCAGCAGTATCGCAATGGTATAGAACAAACGCACTCGTAGAGCTCCATTGAAATTTGTATGATCCTCGGAGTTCGCCCCGATCCTGATAGAGGGTGGTTCCCCTGTGATTTGAGCGAGGTTGTCAAGGGTATTGAAAAAGAACTCGTTTCTAGAGTCCAATCCCACCCAGTCGGTCCATCGGTCCAGTTCGAGGGAAAGAGAGATGTGTGACCCAGATATGAGAGGTGCACCAGACGGTGCAGTTGAAGACAGCTGGACAGAGACGGCTGTGACAGAGCCCGTAAAACTTGTTAACGACAAATATCGCATCGCACAAACGACCAAAAGGCCTTCCAGTGGGGGTGTTTATATCATCTTGAGTACGGCGTTGGGTCATGGGGGAGACTATTTCTGGGCAGAATTCGAAGCACGGTGCCGATGTCGAGAGGATTTCATCTTTTACATGGGAATTGGCCCAAAGCCGTGTGCTTCAGCGGTCACTTGAGAGTAAACAAAAATATGAGGTCACATTGAATCACGTCGACGGGCCAGATGACTGTGACATACTTTCAGCTTTCCAAACCCCCTTCTCCGTGAAATATCTTGTTGCACGAAACATCGAGCTACCGGGGAAGAAGACTGGACGTGAACGCGTAAACGTTGGAGACAAGAAAGGGATTCCCGCGCTACCAGCTTTCCTCTTGTCACCATTTACATTTTCAGGCTCAGCACACAAGCCATCAAGATCTGGCACCACTTGCTGTCCAAGAGCGTAATACTCGAATCAAGGAAAGAGTTTTACTGCTCACGGCGTGTAAACTTCAACTTAAAGGATTCACGATGGACTGCTAGCCTCTAGGTTCCGACTAGTTAGGGCCAGCCCCTTAACAACGCAAATATCTTGAACGTCAGTCGAATTCAGACGGAGACCTCTTTAGCGTGACTTTTCCGCAGTGAAGTAAAACAACTGCGCTGAGTTGAATTCTGCATACCTAGGCGTTCCCGAAGTGGTAATACTCGTCACGTCCACAAGCGGTAACCGGTAAATCGTACACGGTACAGGTATGTAAATAGAGCATCATTATATGGAAAAGATTTTTGGCCAGCACTATGAGCTCGCCGCAGTTTTACGCTGTAGTCTCCGGCTGTTCCCTTGTGGGACCCCACTGTGTATTTAGTGGAGCTGTGTATCTATCTATATATATATCTATCTATGGGGGCCATCAAGAAATGCTTACTCGGAGGACCCTCGAAGTTGAACTGGCCATTCACCAATAGGATTGATCACCCACAGTGGCCTGACCTATTCAGGTAAAATCTTCGGTTGGGATTTATCTTGAAGGAATACCGATCTTGGATAAATTGTTAGCGTGCAGAGAATACAAAGAGCGAAGAAAGCCATACAGGTTCGGTGTTCTCCCCGAGTCCAATGGATACCCAAACGACTCTTCGCCATGGGCCGCACGACGAGGCCACGCCCATTCTTCAAACTCGTCGTCATCATCGTCATCGTCATCTCATCTATATCGTCATCCTCCTGCACCTGTCCCCACAGCTCACGTACTCGCCTCTTCTGTATCTTGCCGAACTTCGCCCGGGCATAGTCATGAGTATAGCCAAGGCGGTCCATATAGGAACATTCAGTCCCAGCAAATAATGTCTGGGTAGACCCATCCCATACCATGGCATTGACTTCATTGTTGCCAGTGCTGAGCTCGTATAAGGCAGTTTTAGAACGAAACATCCCAGACTTTGATTTGCTCAGATTTGGTTCCTCCATACAGGACGTCTAAGCAAGCGTTAGGAATCAGACTTTCTAGCAGTGGAACCAATTAAGACTTACATGGTTGCCCACCGATATGCTCGTATAAGACGGCTTGGATGAACTCGTCGCTGTGATAGATGGCCATAGAAGGAGTAGGGGTCCTGGAGTCGTATAGACGTACCCCTCCATCGGATGCAGCGGTGGCAAAGCCGTGTGGATCTGCTGCACTCGTGGCAAAGGAATTGACATATGCACCATGTCCGACATAGCGCAACGCAACATCCTCGGCCTGTAGATCGACAGTGGCTACACCATAATGTTTCTCATGCGTCGCAAGGATCTGGTTTGCATTGCTGGGATGGCATTCAACGACTTTAGCGTCGACAAATGCCTTCGCGTTTGAGGTGCGATCGCCTTGGTGCCAGAACTTAGCTCTATCCTCGTCCGCCATCATCATCGCGCCAGCTGTCGATGTTTTCTGGGTCCATGGATCTTCCGATGATCTTTTAACCCTTACGTCCATGCGTAGGGAGTTTTTCGACATCCCAGATACCCCATTCCTCCTGAACCAAATTCGCAAAAGTCGAGAGCCGGCATCCTTCAAGATGAAACCTCCGGAAAACTTCTTGCTCGAGAGTGTATGGGCTGGTGTTGCTTTGTCCGAATCTTCGATTCAGACCACGATAGGATTTGACGCGATCTCCATCGGCAACCCATTACGAGCTTCCTAGAATGCATCGAGCCGTAAATAGTAGGCCACGCCTGCAAGACCTACATCCACGGAATGTAGCGGCCAATGGAGTTTTCCCCCTGCTCTTGCCTTCTAGATCATACAGCATCAAGACAGGGTCACGATTTTTCCAGCCTCCAGCACCAAGCTCGGCAAGGATCGCAAGCCCATCGAGGCAAAGGTCGATCGGTGAGCAAGAGGAGTCTGAGGTAATCTCGACATCGCGCTTGGGCAAAGGCCACCGCTTCGGGCGGGGCAGATGAAGAAGTGGGGTGGATGTGCCGAGAAACGTGCCAGGGCGTAGTGAGCGGCTTGGGTTTGAAGAAGGGTCGTACGGTTTGACAGATGTTCCACCCATTCGAGCAAGGACATCATCCGCTTGATCAATTGCCTCATATGAGTAGGATGAGCATTTTTTAACACTAACAGCAGAGCTTACCGTTAAAGTTTCTACCGGCAGCCAGAGCCATAATACTGAGGAGTTCTCCCATAAAGTTTCGATTTGCCGCATTCAAACCTATAGGACGGTCATTTGACACGTTCAGTGGCTATAGAACGAAGAATAAAAAGAAAAAGAGAACATACCTGGTATTCCTTGAGATGCCCGGTCGTTCACGTTCGCGCTCCCGCATGATATCGGTACAAAGTCGTATCCATCGTCATCTTCAGTGCTATATGCATGATTCACTACCTCGTGCTCGAGTTCTGCGTACTCGTTCACAATTTGCCTGAGCTCCTCTGGGCTTAAGCTACTGGCAGTATTGCGGAGAGTTTCGCAAATTGCGGTGAGAGTCTTTGGGATGATCTTCTCCTCTTCATTGTCGTATTTTGGCAGTTTCCATGAATACCTCATTTCCCTATGATCCTGAAGTCCTGTAAGATGGCTCCTTGAGCTCTGATAGGCAGAAGAGGGCGGCATGGTGCATCGACGGACGACGATGTGAACAAACGCATCGGTAGTTCTTTTGACAAAGTCAGCCTTTTCCACACGTTTGACTAAGGCCCACTTCGCGTCGCGTGACTTAGACGTGACACGCGACACCACGCGACGTAAATTCAAAAAAACGCAGCAGAAAGGGGCGCAATTAGCAGGCCAGGCTTTAAGCACTATTTACCTTTGAATTCACTGGTGGTCGAGCTGCCAATATGTACCTTAACCCGTTCATACATATACCGTGACAAGGCGATGAGATTACTACCCGATCACAGTATGATTAATTGTAGAAGGCCAACTTATGCGCTGACGTTAGAACCAACGCTAGGTGATATTATTCTTGCAAACAGCAGCGAAGAACAAAATGCACTAGCATGTCAAAGATCAGTGGTGCAAGATGCAAGACGGTAGACTCTCACCTAAGACTGCGGCACCTTCCGAGCGTCATCAGCTTGATTTTCGATACCGCGTCCCAATTCCAGCACATTGACTCCGATTTTGTGCTGGTGAGGGTTAAATATAAGAGAACTAGACACGTGAGATAGTCAATCCTAAATCAAAGCCCAACTTTCGACCTCATCGTTGCGCCATTATGCATTTACCAGCTCTACACCTGCCGAATACACTCCACGAAGGCAAAACAGGACAGACAGTGCACGGATCTCTTGATGCATGTCGTTCATCAATGATTGCGATCGACGATACACATCTTCAAGCATTTAAACAGTTCACTCCGGTTGAAAATAAACTACATGTAAGAGTCCGACGCAGAGCACTAATCCTAAGCAATCTTTTGATAGTTAAAACGCAAGCACCCAGGGAATGATGTTAATTGGCACTCACCCTGTGAACAGATTGCGACTAGCATGACGACGAGGACGCATCCCGAGCTACTGCCAGGGTCAGCCTGAGGACGCTGACTCGGTAGAAAATGAAGAGAGTATCACATTCCGATCTGTTTAGGGAGACTGATCGAAACATTCCCGGATTGTATAACTAATCATGCAGTTTCGAATGGCCATGTGTGGCCCTATGAGAAGAACCCATAGATTTCGGAAGAAGACCAGTCGAAAAGACCACCAAGGTAATCAGGCTCGTTGCTGTAAACGCCTGTAACCCCATGCCATCATGCTGTTGAAAGGGACCGGAGAACTTCTAAATAACTACAAAATATATCTCTGGAGGTCCCACCAAAAAGTTCTTGACAAGTCTGTAAATGATTTCCCCATAACAGACGTCGAAATCCGAACCATTCCTCGCCCGTTCATGAGTTTCCTCCTCTTCATTGAAAGGCATGAGCTTCATTGCAATGGCGACAAAAATTGCCGCATTGTTGGCAAGCGGTATGACGCTTAGTACCCTGCAATATTGGTGGGTTTTTTTTGAGACATGGTGCAGAATGGGCTTGTGGCCGAAACCCTCTCTCCGACTACGTTAATGGTATGGAAGCTGCAATCCCCATAAGACTATAAGGAACGAAAGAAGGCCAGTCATGAATCGAGAGTTTTCCAGATTAAAGCCGCGTTACAAATCAAGAGAAGAAAAGCAGTGGAAATAATTTCTGAAGCGCATACGGCATGCGTGAGCTGCCGACGACAACACAATAACCGTTGAGGAGGAGCAGCTGCGAAAGTGTATCCGGTAGTCGAGGGTGAAGAAGTTTCTGACTCGGAGTAACGGGTACTGACTAAAGAAAATCGCTCCAAGTATCAGAAACCACAGAGTACTCCATCTCAAAGCATGAGTTTTAGAGCGACCCACATGGCAACAAGGCATTATCCACGACAGCACCTACACCGAAATAAGATGCAAGTTGGTAACCTGATCTTTTGCTTCAACAACAGCTTGTATTCGGCTCCAATAATATAAAATCCAGATAAACATCTGTCATTCGTATTAGTGCAGTGAGTAAAGCGTACCAAGAAAGGCCAAGAAAGTAATATCCCCCGAAGTACCAGCAACGACGATGTACAAGTGCGAGAGCCTGATGATGATCATGACTGCCTGCCGCATCAAGATATTCTGGACCCATTCCGAAGAACATCGCCGGTTTCTGCGGTGGGGGTGTGATCAAAGTTAACCTTGCTCGTAATCCATCCTTTCCGACCAACATATAGTTTCTCTGCAAAATCGGTTGCCCAAAAAGACACCTCAACATGAGGCCCACGACGCCACTTTCCGCAACCACTTCGACGGGGATCTGTACATTCGACTCGGCGTGGTCGCGCGGAGAAATTCAAAGTGCGAACCGGT